>JAAGAY010136273.1:0-132328 GCA_011801015.1 Ardeotis arabs | reverse complement strand
ACTGAATAGTTTGGCTGCAACTTCTGTATTCCAAGTAACACGATTCACTCTTCTTGGCCTGATTTCCTAAGAAGGTGAGGCTTAGGGATTTGCCTTGCTTGTCCATATTTCTATATTCTCCCAGTAATATTTCTGACTCTTTTAGACTATTTCAGTGAAATTAGAAAGCAGGATAGAAGCGTAGGAAGGTAAAAACCTATAGGTTTTATGAAAATTGCAGCTGGGAAGAGTCCCAGATCAGGCCCTCTTATTATAAAGCACATATCATATTTAAATCTTAGACACAAGCAAGGAAAGGATGTTGGGCAATTTCTATCTTGTTATGGAGGATGTCTCTATTCCCCCTCAGTAATATTGCCTGTCACAAATCAGGGGTATGGGAATTAAGTGCTAATATCATTGCTTCTCAGTTTTACAAGGCAGTAATTCAACACTTGAACGCACAGACTGTTCGGTGGAAGGCTAAGTGGCTATTGGAGTGAACGAATGAGATGATTGCCGATGAAAACCAGGGAATTGGAGCTATTGGTATTGTGCCAATAACAAAAGAGAGGGGGGAAAGATAATGGAAGGTGATTGTCCTGTTTTTAAAAAGGGTCTGTGTGCTTCCAAAACCCAGACTCATTTGTACTCGTTTGGGATTCCTATATCAGGCTCTGTCTTCTCCCTTGTAAAGCACAGGGTCAGCCCTGCTGGAACAAGATATTTCCCAGCTTTGGGTGGTATAAACACCTTGGAGCTTATCCTTCGTGGTGATGAACCACCAGGGGTTCCCAAATGCTTCCACTGGCAACTTCCCACTTCTGGTCCAGAGCCCAGCTTCTTGCAGATGAATTTGTCAGGCTTGTAAATACCAAGCACTGCGAGCCTTGTTCTGGGACCTGCTGTGCTGTATCTTGCATTCACTGAACTGCAGCCCACCATAGCTGCCACCCAGGTGGGGTTTGTCCTCTTCCCCACAGCGATAAATGAGCTACAAATTCCTAACATGGGTATCCCTGGATGTAGGATATGCTGTCATCCAAAGTTTGTGTTTTATGGTTAAGAGACTTCTCACAGTCTCTTAGACTCTGTCTTCTGAGGTCTCTCTCTCTCTCCCCTTTTTTTTTTTTTGTCCAGCCACTTGTAAAATCTGATCAATCCCTTCCTATCTACTACTGGGAGTGTCAGTATCAAGGAAGATCACCTCAGTAGCAGAGCAAAGTGCTACAAAACAGCTGCAAAGTTTTCAGGGAATGGGGGAAACCCCTGCAACTTAGGGGGTGCTTTGGGTCTCCCCTGCAAGGAAGCTGTTTGGCAGTACTGTGGTCTCCCCTTCACCAGTGAGGGATATCCTTAAGGAGGGGTAGCTATAATAAAACTCAGCCAAATGGTGGAAATATGATCGACTCCTCAGTTAATCTGATTAGAGCCAACAGCCGCTATGCGCAACATTTGCTCCTGCCCTGTATGCAGCTGCATACTGCACTGTAACTATTTATGGGCCTGGCTCCAATGGGATTTATGGATGGCAAAGCACAACCAGTGGATTTGATTACCGCCTGAGATCACTGCAAATGCTGCAGCAAATTGCAGGGGCTGCAAACGAGCTTTGCACAAGGACTGCTTGACACATGTCCTGCCAGCGAGAAATTCCCCAGCCATGAGGAGATGGAATTAAAATGGCTCGCCCCAGCCACACTCTTATTTTCCCTTCTTAAGGCTTTCAAGGTTGTTTTTAGTGCTGTCCCTGTGCCTTCTCCCTCCCTGGCTGTCTTCCTCACTGCAGAGGAAGCAGAGCAGTGTACTGTCATCCACAGGGTTCAAGGGTGACCATTCATTACAGAATCTATTGTACTTTTTGGCCATATGTACCATCTTGCACCCTTTGGGGGAAATGGAGGGGAATGCATAGCATCTGAGGGTGAAGGGTGGCTGCAAGGTGTCCTATCCAGTACAGAGGGTGGCAAAAACAAATGGCTCTTCGGCCTCTGGAGTTGATGGCTACATGAAAAATAACTCAATCCTCTTCTCTCCTTTCTGCTGGCAACTCTTAGCATCTAGATTGCCCAAATATTGGGGATGAGGTTGTTCTTGGATGGTCCCGGGTTGTGCCAAAACACTTCCTCCCCATGAGCAGGAGGGAGGGCGTAGCTGGTTGTGCTAAGCTGGTTTTGCCTTCCTCCCACATTGCATTTTGCCTTCCCCTTGCTCTGATGCTGTAAATTGGATTTGTGAAATGATCCAGAGTAAAAGCCACCACCCTTCTTCCTCAAAAGGGGCAGCCTGGAGACAGAAACAAGTGGGTGAGAGTAAGGTGGGGAGGGAGGTAAAACAGAAGTGTCTTCAGAAAGCTCTGCTGCAGGAGGAAGCAGCAGGGACCACCATGCTGAGGGTGAAAGCTGGCTTGAGAAACACTTGGGAATACAGAGCTTTGTGGGTGAGGCAATAGCAGGCTCTGTCTCACATCAGCAGCTGTATTGAGAGCTGGTTTGTTCTGCTTTTCCCCAACAGCTTCTGAGGGAGTGGTTTTGATTCTGAAACAGCAAAAATCCTGTAGGATGCAAAGATGCGATGGTCCTCTGGATCTCGGAGCAGCTGTGCATTGCACGCACCTGGGCAGGCAGAGACCTTCACGCTCATCCTGTTTTCCAAGGTCAGTTGTGCCAATGGGCTGGTACCAGGATAGTGGGCAATGCTCATCCCCAGACACCAAACACCATGTTCTCAGCAGTGCCAGCACAGCCCTTGGCACAGCGAGCCCCTCATCTCCTCTCTGGACTTGCAGAGCATCATCCAAGCCAAGCAATGTCCCTTTCGTGGCAGCGGCATCCCTGATTCTTCCTCCAGAGCTGGGAAGGAGCTCTCTGAAGCCCAGTTGGTATGAAGTGGTATTCTGTAATCTTTGGCAAAGACAGGGGTTACAAGAGGGATATAAATATGTTTGTGTTAAAGGGAGAGTGGTGGTATATCTGTTTTCAGCTCATGGTAGGGGAATGCTCAATGAGAGACATCCTGAATGGTGAAAGAGTTTGCTTGTTCTTTCCAAAAGAGAGAGAATAAAAACAAAAACAACAACAAAAAAAACGCAAAACCAATCACACACAAACAAATAAAACAACCCCCCAAAACCCCCAACCTAGCTGTCAGATGTTGTTGGGATCCTTAAATTAATATACCAAGACTTGCTGCTAAGGTCAGGCACAAACAGGTTTATTAGCTAGACCTGAAACTTGATCAACTGTTCAAAGTTAATTAAATTCCCCTTGACTCCTACATTCAGCTGTTGCAGAAAGGCTGGGTCCTAAACTGCTCTAAATGAGGTTAATGACATGGGCTTTACGCAGCTCCACATCTGGCCCACCTACATCGTTTTCCCAGAACATTACTGCCACCAAGAAAAGCAAAGATAAGGAGAAGAAAAAAAAAAAAAAAGCAAGCAGAAGGTATAAGCTGTGTTGATTGATTCAGGGAGAACAATCAATGAAGCAACCCTCTCAGTTTCAGCTGTAATCTGGAAATCCATGCTTACCCTTTGGCCAAGGTTAATGAGATGTGCTCGGTAAGTTGAGAGGCCCAGCTGTAAGATGCTGCAGTATCCGTCCATGCCAGCGATGATACTGAATTTGGGGTTCTGAGTCTACGTTGGCTTGAGTTTAGTTATCAGCTTCCTGCTGCGTGGAGAGTGAGTTTGGATGCTAACATTGCACGCTAACATTGCACACCCACTGTGCACAGGGCTCCCCCTGAAAAAACCCACTGGCCTGAAACTGCCCACTGTATGGTGCCCAGTTCACTGCCTTCTGCTCGTCTGTCCCCATGCGTGGCTGAAACAAGGGGTTGCCTGAAACCTCCCAAGAGTGCCTGTCAGCAGGGTCAGGGAAAACAAAGGCTGCTCTGGCCCTGTTGGCTTCAGGCCATGTCCCAGTGGAGACAGCACTGCCAGCCCATCTGCAGAGGCCATTTCAGCCCTACCTAGGCTTGTTTTTTTTTCCTTTACATCAAAATTTCTCAGTGGTGAGCCCTGGCACCCTTACACATGTGCCCAGCTGGATTTTCTTGATGATCTTGCACTTTTGGGATGTTCCCAAAACCTATGGAGTTCTAGGGGAGGCATGTCCAGTGCAGGAGGCTTCACAGAGCCAAGGGCAGCCTGTGGGATGGAGGTTGTTGGCTCTGTAGTTCCTGAGAGTTAGGAGCAGTTGGTGGCAGAACTTGTTCAATGTCTATAAATCTGATGCAGGGAGACATAGAGTGTTTTCACCCAACATGTGGAGCATTTCCTTGAAAACCTGAAGAAGAGGAGGAGTTGTCCTCCCCTGTAGGGTCTTGTGGTGGAGCTTGGGTGGCTTCAGGCAGGATTGGGAAAGAGATTTTTTTCTTTTGTTGTTTTCAAGGGTCTATATGACTCACTTAGATGCCATGCACTTCTGAAGGGCTTCCACATTTCTCATATTTCTGTCATCCCGCGCAGTATATAAATACAACTGCATCCATGTGGGCTTTTTGGTTTGAGCGACTTTCCCAGGGCTACCCAAGAGCTGAATCCCAGCTCTCTCAAGGTATCATTGAGCGGTTGAGGGTCTGGGCATGTGCTTGGCAGTGGCAGGGTAGCTGCTGCTGCTGTCAGGCTGCATTGCCACCTGCTGGGGGCACACAGCCCCTTGTTGAGGCCACCTCCACCCAGTTTCAGCAAGGGCTGTCCCCCAGTCAGGTCCCCTGGCAGAGGCAAGCCCAGCTGGGCTCCAGCATGTTTCCTCAGGTGCGTATTTTGGGCAGATCTGCTGCCTCCTGCTCTGTTGGATTTTGTCTTCAGACACCTCATAACATTGCAAGTTGCAGCTCTTGGGGTTTAGATTTCCTGGACTGGGTACTGGCCTTCATTTCAGATTTCTGTCCTGGATGCAGCTAAAGGGACTAAAGGGCTAAACAGCTCAGCCATTCTGGGCAGGACGATGTGAGGAACCTATGTTGTTCTTCCCAATGTGTGTTAAAAAAAAAATAAAAAAGAATCTCTTGCAACAAATCAACTGTATGTGCTGGGACCTTGCTGGCCTGGAGTGGGACTTGTGGAGTCACTGGGACCAGCCACATTCCTTGGGTGTTACCATCAGAAAACCCCAGTCAAATCTGGCCAAGTATTACACTGGTGGAAAAACATGAACAAAGTAAGTGGGGAATGGGGGAAAGCTGAGATAGCGGTGCAGAGGGATGGAAGTCAGATGAGATGCTGGCAAGAAGCAAGGTCTGGCTGAATAACTTGTGTAAATGAAGCCCTTTGCCAGCAGCTTTCTGCCCCCCCACCGCTGCTTCTCCTGCAGCTGCTTCTGTGGCATCGCACGTGGGACACGCAACCTGAATTCTCCACCTCGCCCAGCTCTGTGCCTGTCAGATGGGAACACCACCCCTGTTGGGGGCAGGAGGCTGAGCTGGGGTTCGTGGAGGTTGAGTTGCTCTTCTCTGTGCTTTCTCCCAATCAACACAGGGAGGGTGTCTGCTTTGCTGCAGCCAGCAGCCTGTTCCCCCTTCAACTGGGCAGGAGAGTGCTTTTTTAGGAGGATCCACATCCTCTTTCCAGTGGCCAGAGCTGCACAGAGGCCTATTTTGGTGCAATTAAGACTAACCTGCAGGGCTGTGGTCTCCAGTGGAAGCCAGAGGAGGGAGGATGCGGCCTTGGATGGAGACAGTGCTGCAAAAGGATGTCCTGAGAGGAAAAGCACAGCCTGTGAGGGAAAGCACAGGACTGGCCTCGAGGGATTGGAGACAGGGAAAAATGTGAAATACTCTTAATGCTCAGGGTAGGGGAGAGGCCAATGAGCCCCCAGGAGCCATCAGAGTGGCTGTTGTGGTGTATCTTCATCTCTTCAGACATGAATCCTGGTCACAAAGCAGGAGGGTAAGAACAACCCAAAGCTTCTTCGTTTCAGCATTTTTATTAAACAGTGCTCCACTCAGCTGTTGTACACCAGGCCCTGATGATCCCCTGATCAGCGTACAAACACTGGGATGCGATGCTGCCACGACACCAGGCTGCATCTCCTTTACAGAAGCAGTGCCCAGGAGAAACTTAGGCTCAGAGGGGTTGCCCTACACTGCCATCACACCAGCCAAGCTGGCAGGTAACTTACAGCAGGCCTCGTGTACTACAGGATCCCACTCCCAAACTGTTTGATTAGCCAAATCCTGCTCTCAAGGCTGTGCTTCCTCCTTTCCAGTCACCTTCCTGTGTTGTTTAGGCCCCGCGAATGACAGGGGATGACTACGGCTGAGCCTGCATGAGCCTGAGGCTTCTGAGAAGGATACCCAGCCCAAAGCAGACGAGCTTCTCTGTGCTTCAGGCTATCTTTTGATGAACTTCCAGAAACATGTGATGGCAGCAGGAGGCTAGGCTTTAAGGAATTCCTTTCAGGAATGGTTTCTACTCTTTGCTGAAGCAGCCCATCCAGGAGGTTCTTGAGTGTCTGCCTAAGCTGCTGTGGCTAGGCTGCCTTGTGTTCAGGCACATGTGCGCTGACCATGTTAGCGTGCCAGGCTTGGTCCTCCTGCTTCACTATTGCTTGTGCAGGAGCGCGCTGGCTTGCACTGGAGTGCTACCCTGCAGCTGCTCACCTCCTCTTAGGTGGCCTGAGGCACTTGGCAACTGGGCCTTTAGCAGATCAAAACCCAGGTCTGCTCTCACGCAGGCTGAGGAGCTATCCTCAAACAGCACAGAGTGGTATGGCTGCATCAGTAACTTTCACTGCGCTCAGTGTTTAGCTCATGCTCAGGGCTAAGCAAGTGGTTTAGAGTCAGGTCCCTCATCGCTGCAAATTAGTGTAGCATCAGCTAAGGACGGAAAAGGAGATTTCTCTCTTGCAAGTATCTGGTCTGCTTGACTGGTCAAAGCTATTTAACCTAGGGCAGATTTTCCAGTTGGGTAGATGTGTGGTTGCATAACTACACCAAGCAGTAACAAGGCAAATGAGTGACTCAAATTATCCAGGTTCAGGAAAGCTTATAAAACAAAACATGCAAGCAACATCTATAGGTTAAACACTGACAGAACTCAGTGGAATACATTTCTTTTCCCATGCTGCTGCTGGTGGGCCTGGCACCACCTAACACCTATAATATTCATAAAAATTTTTCAATAAAGACTGCAAAATAAACTTTCAAAGCTAAACAGAACAGACCACACAGACATGCTTAGCTCCCTTTTAGATTAGAGTTTTCCATTAGATGATCAATGGACTTTTGCAAGGTTTAGCATAAGATGGCAAATAAGCACAAAAGCTAGTGGCTTAGTTGTCTGTCACTGGAAAAAATGCATAACAAAGCTATAGATAGCCTTTGCCTTTAAAGCAGACAGGTGGAAATTCAGGACAAGGCTTTCACATCTCAGTTCCAGCTGTGCCACTTGCGATCTGACATTACAAAAACATATATAAAGCCTCCACAGTCCATCACATTCACTTCCCGTGGAACAGTCCAGCTCCTGAACTGGCTACTCCCTGGGTGCTCAGAAAGAAAATACTTAAAAGCAACTTGCAGGGCAATAGTAGCAGTTTTTCATCTTCTGTTTCCCAAAGGCAACTAAATACCTGCAACTATTTGCCAGCACAAAAAAATTAAAGGAATTAAATACATTCAATAGAAAACTTTCTCCCAGGAAATGGGATACAGAAAATAGCAAAACTCCATAGCCAACAAAATACTGTACATTTTCTCCCTGCTCCCAGCTGCAGCTCTGCATTTTTAAGAGACACCAGCAAAATCTGCATTCTGTTTTTTAAACTGAAACAATGCAATGAGATGACTAGAAGTATTAGAGAACTCAGCATGCCCTCAGGAGGACGGATTTATGTTCAGTTAGGTGAACAACAGTGAGTTTAGTAAAAGGAGAAAGCAGCACCGAACTGCTTTTCCAAGTGCAGAAGGATTCAGGCAGGAAACTGCCAAGCTCAGATTTAGAGTTCAAAGGCGGGGAACTTGGCCTTGGTTGGTACCAGCAGGTCAGCAAGAAAGTAAATCGTTCCAGCCATTCCTGAGGATAAGAAAACACAATGTGCTTCAGAGAGATTCCCTTTGGGCACCCATTTTATCAGTTATCCAGGGGGTGAATGAGTCATGAAGACAGGAGAAAGGAAAATGTTTTCAGAAGGACCTAAATAATTTCCACGGTCTGAACCCAGGTTTCCTGAGCAACTTAGATCCGTCAGTGGGGAAAGCATTTTGAAGTTAATCAAATGTTGAAAAGCACCTGGGAAAACATGATGGGTCTGCCCCTCTCCAGCCCCCTCCCTTCTGCTTTATCAGAAGCAGGTTTAACAAACTGGTCCACAGGTTTAACAAACTGAGTATCTTTGCAAAACTTTGGACCCTGTGACATCGCTGCCTCAGGTCCTCACTTATGTAACTGCCCTTGTTCCTTGGCCTGCAGCAAAGCCAGGGAGATTTAGGTAGCTGAGTAACTGGCTCTTTCAGCAGTATGTGCTGATGGCAGATTTTGGGGGAGTTATTAGCAGGAGCCACAAAATGCTGTAAGAGCCAACAAAGCCTACAAAAGCCACCCCATTTGTTCTTCACCCACCTTTGGAATGGAACTGGAAAGCCCATGAAGGACTTCAATCCTTAAAAAAGCCCAGAAAAGAGACTGTCTGAGAAGCCAGGCTACAAATTACCATAAGGTAGACTTTGACCTGTACCCATTAAAGAATTCCTCTTGAGACCCATGTGCAGAATCTGGTGGGAGGCCCAAGAGGACAAGATGCTCTAGCTAAGACAATAGCCTGCTTCTGGGAAAGGGTAAAAACAGTGAATACTATTTCCTTCCCATCCTCTACACTGAGTTTTGCAAAGACTTCAGCAGAGCATGTATGCAGTTTTCCGTGGTGCTGGGCTGGCTCAGATCCAGGAGCAAAACAAAAGCACAGAGATGGAGGTTACCTTCAAAGAGAGAGAATGGCGTGTCTGGAGTCCGGCACCCATGTTGACCATAGCTTAAACACCATTCTGCAAACTGAGAAAAGAGGAACAAAAAGCGTTCAAATTTTGTTAAAGATGGATGTATAAAAAAATACCACCCTCCTCCTCACATTATCCCTTGCAGAGCAAAGCTTCTGCAGGATATTCCTTCCACACTGTCAAACAGTGACTGTGCTGCTGAAGGACTATTCTGGTGGAGCTGGTCAGATCTAGCTGTGCCTGCCACACCAGAAATTGGGTTTCAAAGGCAAAGGCGGTGACATAAAAGGCAGAAGTGAATAATCCCCTCTCCCTTCCTTACACAGGCTCTTACCTTGCAGGCCCGGTACAGGAATTTCATGTTCTGAGTGAGGTTGTACAGTGCTAGGAAGCCGTAAGCATTGCCAGCTGTCCCATGGCACAGCCCGTAGCCCTTCTTCAGTAACCCATGCTGCCAGATCACTTCTGCACACTGCAGGGCATCATTTAGGTACTGCTGTTCCCCAAAAACCTGTAAGAGACAAGAAATATTCCCCCTTGCTGAGGCGATTTCCTCCACACAAAGAGCATCCCTGTGTGAGTGAGGAGCCTTGGGTTAATTAGTTTCTCTCCTGCTGAAGTCTTAATGCTGTGACTGTGCTGTCTACTTTAAGGGAGGATGTTTTTGATATGATGAATGGGGCTGTATGACCATTACTTCACACACAACTAGTTGTCACCATCAACAGGACACTGCACACAGCTGATGGGTATTTTCAAAAATAATTTTTTAAGAGACTAATTTCCTTATCAGTCAGTGATCCCTGTGAGGTGATTTTATTCTAACAAGCCATCCTACTCTCAGGAAGGAGGCTCCCAACAGTCTTCTCCATGAGGAAGTTGCATATTTAGGGGTCCACAAAGAGTCTTTGCAAGATTTCTGGTACCTTGTAGGCCTGGAGAAGCATGTAGATAACACCTGGTGCCCCATGGCACCAGTGGACGAGTAGGTCTCTGGTGTCATCAATGCACGGAGGGTAATTGCCAGAGGGGAACTTGAGCTGGCACACGTAGTCCACGCTGGGTTTGACTGTGTTGTGCAGTTTTACTTGGCTCACTCCGAGGCTAGGCTAAGAGAGAGAAAGCGTTAAATCAGGGAGAATTACCATTCTGTATGTCCCTAAGAGGCCCCAGATCTGCCTGAAAGGTGGAAACGAAGCCAACTATGGCCATGTTGCCTCTTGTAAATCAAATCACTTCTCTGGTCCAGGCTTTCACTCATCACAAATACCCACTTGGTCTCAGGCTGCTCTGCCCTTTGACAGGGACTTAATTCCAGTCATACCCTTGCATTCCCAGAAACAAGGGCTGCCCCTAGTGTGTCACCCAGCCCTCTAAGCAACAGGACCTGCTGCTTCTTCCTGAAGAGAAGTAGGAATAGTTTCAGGTACCCAGAGCTGCAGTAAAGAGATAAACTGTCTAAAATCAGTGTTAAGGATGAATACCAGGAATGATTTCATATGGCAGAGAAGCATGAAGCCCATGCAGTATTTTATGGAAGACTTACACTTAAAATTATTTAAAACAAGCTCAGGGAGACTCGGTGCAAATCTGGGCTCATGCTGCTGTCTCCCCTGCTCCCAACCAGCTGCTCTGTACTCCTGGGCAATAATCACTTCACATCCTCCTCTTGCCAAATCTCCTTCTGCTTAAACACCAACCACCCCTTCCCCTCTGAGTCACCTAAGAGGGTTATATTCACAGGAGCTCCACTTATCCTGTATTTGGGCTTGAACTTTCAGGCTGCTGAAGGAAAGCTCAAATACTTGAAACCTGGTGGCTTTTCTCCCCACCTGCTGTGAGAGTTGGGTCTACTAAAAGATATCACCTATTTCTATGAACCTTGCTATGTTAAAATAATTTGCATGGCTCAGTGGGTGCCCATAATGATTTGAAAATGCAATGTTATTTATTGCTGTTATTTTTCTAGGAGCTTAAGTACTGTAAATTTATGCACAAAGTGACCCACATAGGGGAATTACCACCCTCATTTCAGAGCTGGGGAAAGGAAGATTCCCAGAGCACCAGTGAGTTGTGCAAAAATGTGAGAAAAACAGCATCAAAGCAAAGAGGCACTGCAGCTCCCAAAATCTTGTCTTGCCCTGCCTACTTTAGGCACTACAGAACTCAGCTGCTTTATCAGAGTAAAAAGCCCCACCTCTTTAACATTTAGATGTAGGGTCTGATTTGGAAACAAAGGTATTTCCCACTTTCCTGCTACAAACACAATCTCTTCCGCTATGCCTTTCTTACAGAGATTCTCACTGTGTAACGATCTGAGATTGCTCCAAGTAACCACCTCAAAAAAAAAAAAAAAAAAAAAAAAAAAAAAAAAAAGCAAGCAGCCCATAGATACCAACAAATGGGAATACTTTATAAGCAATTAACGTAAGAGGGGGAAGCTCAGATCCAGCTGACCCACAGGCCTCCATTATGTGAAACTGGTGGTATAATGCAGGTCATATTTCTCTATAGATCTCCATGAAGACGGAAAATACAATCTCACAGATTTGGAGAAGACCTTTAGAGGTGAGGATGCATGATCAAACACAGGAGTAAATCCATCAAACGAGGGATCTTGCCCAGCTTGACATCACCAAGAGCTAATTCAAATGTTCCTCCTTGTTCAAAGAAATGTGAAACAGCTGCTAAAGGCTCCTCCCCTCCAGTGCCTCTTACCTGCATGAGATAGTAGTAAATCCCAGCCAAACCATGAGCTGCCCCCACATAGTACTCCTGGTACCACTCGTACATCAGTGGGCTCTTTGCTGTGAAGTTTCTCCTTTTGGCCAAGCTCTCTCCTGAGGCTACAACTGCTTCACAGACCTGTGGATGGGAACAGATGCGGGTGAGGGAAATGCTGCTGTCTTGGACGTAGCACAGTGAGTATCCTGGCACAGAACAAAAGAGTTGTTCTGCCCAAGCAGAGGGAGGGAAAAATGTGGGTGAGGGAGTGAAATGTATGCCAGTTCAGTACTGCCTATGGATTTATACAGCTGGTGAGGGAGCATGTGGTGTTTTGTCCCTTTGGAAGAAGAGCAGCAGGGATACCATGATGTGGTTTCTCCCTTGTTGCCAGAGTCCTCTGCATCTAGCATTGATTTTTACCTGCCCAATGATGAGCTACGTAGGAAGAGACAGCTAACAAATCAGCAGAAACCACAGTACCTGCTGAATGTGACTCTGAGGGATCTTTTCCTCTCCAAAGTGCTTGTTCACAAATATCAGTGCATAGAGATAGCCCATGCGCCCGTACAGCAGTTCATCTGGCACTCGTGGGTCAAGCTTGTGTAGATGCAGCAAACTACAAAGAAAAATTAACACGGGGGAAATTAGAAGACACTCAAAGCCATGTAACCAAGCAGTGAGACTGGAGCTCAAAAATGTGGTTTGTTCCTTCATGCTGCCCGCGCCCTGGGAGATGTCAGGCCAGTCTCCAGGTCTCAGCCTTCCAGCTACGCAAGACCTAGGTAAGAGGTGGGGAGAAGCAGCTGAAATATTGTTTAACATGGAGCCTCCATGGCAGATGTAAGAAATCCTCTCTAGGGAGAGCTGAGCAGTTGTGAGGACAGCTCAGCAGAGTGCGAGTGCTGTGGGCTGTCTGTGGTGCAACCCCACGCTGAGGACAGCTTGGCTGGCACCAGGCTTTAGCCCGCAAGTGCAGAGCGAGAGGTCTGCTGGAGTCAGGTATTTTCTTTGCCATTTTTCCATTATTATGCTGCAAAGTTAGTGATATTCCTGTAGTGCTAACAGAGACTGACAGCTCTTTGCACTAGTGCTTTGCAGCCCAATTCACTCTTGATGCAATTTTTCCTTTGTTTTGCCTCTCATCACACTTCCAACAAGACTAGATGTCCTTCCCTGTCAGAGCAGCAGGCAGAAATGTGACTGGTTTTGGCTTTATTTTTCTGTTCACCCCGAGACAGCAATTTGAAAAATGCCACCACTTTTAAAATACCAACATGAGTGGCTTCAAGGCTGTTCCCTCAGCTGCTTCCTGTTGTGGCTGCAACAGGGAGGGGGCTAAGAAACCAGCCAGGAGAGCTGTGTGTGTGCAGGGCTTCCTTGTCACAGCAGCACAGGGAGCAGAAAAGGTGCCTTGGCAGCCTTTGCTCCTGGGCAGAACAATGTGTTGCAAAATAAAAAGCAACCAAATGTCCAAAGTACCCTCGGTGTAGAAAGAGGATGCTGGGCGGTTACTCTCCATGGCAGGAAACTTTCCCTTGGCACTGGACTCAAAGTGAGCAGGGATATTGAAGGAGAAAGCAGAGAGCAGTGTCTCAAGGTGGACTGGCCCCGTCTCCTCATGTACTACCCGAGATGTGCATTGCTCCATGGGGGAGATTTCTCGCAGACTAAACCCAAGAGACAGACTTTACATCCAAGACTAGGCATAAGCTGAGGTTCCTCTCAGCTGTGTAGGCTGAAAGGAAAGCGCTGCTGCCTCCTCATGTCCCCAGTCCCCAAGTCCAAGGAAGGTAGATGAGGAGGAGGGCTTCTGAGGAGGAAAATAGTTCTTTGACAGATTTAACTCTGCCCAGCATCAGGCTGGCCAGAAGAGATGTGGGTTGGTGATGTTCACCTCTGAGATGTCAGGGAAATGTCAGGTGCAACAGAAGGAATGGATGGGTCAATAAACAGCGATATCTACAGTACGGATTTTCTGAGGTCTGGATGTGAAATCTTCTTTTTGTGGGGAATTCTGGAACAGCTGGAAATACTATTCTTGCTCCTTATACATTACTGCTCCTACCTCTAGCTGCTTTCCCAACCACAATAACTGGGGAGGAAGAAGGCTTTTGTTGTTTTTGAAAGGTGGGGCAGGGATGCGTGGCATGTGTGCAGCAAGAGATGCCTGGGATGCTGCTGGACTGATTGCATGCAAGATGCATTTCTCAGATGCGAGGGGGTAAATCAAGGTCCCTGAAAAGGAAGAGCCACTCCTGCTCACATATCAGCCTATTACCTCAGCTGTTAAAAATTCATAGTGTCTGGACAGAGGGAAGGCAAGGCAGCTGTACAGCAACATGGGATTTTTGTACCCACTGGCTCTAAAAGCAAACCTTTGACCTTCTGAATTGGTGGGAGATAGCAAGAAAAAAAGAGGACTCTGGAACACGGCTCAGATTTTCACAGGCTCTTGGAAAATGGGCTGCCCTGAAAAGTTAGTCTCTCCAGAGCAGAAAAGCCTATTTGTTGGTTGTGAACTCGTTCAGGCAAGAACAAAGAGCTAAGAAAAAAAGCAAGCTTCTGTCTCTTCCACTGCAGGGAAGGCCTGGCTGATGGATTCTCTCCTCAGGCTCTGTGAAGATGAGGTGCTTTACAAGACAGAGAACAAAAAGGAGACAGGCCCTTCTTCTCCACAGCTGTAATGAAGTGCACCTTCTGTGCACTTGCACTGCATAACTTAGCAACTGTTCTGTAACTAAACAGCATACTCAAAACTCACTTAAGAATTTCGATTAAAGAAGGTATTTCTCAAAGAAATACTCTCTTTTTAAAGGCAGCATGGTCAGGTTAACTGCTCTGGGAACTGGTGGCAGAGTAAGGACAGTATAACTCTTCCTTCATGAAAGCCATGTTTTTTCCTCCTCTCAGATGTATGAAGAAACTTATTTCCAAGGCTCTGCCTTTATTATGCCATTAGGTGGCAGTGCAGAATTAATCATGAGGTTCCATTCTGCCACAAAACTGTAGGTAGAACAGAAGGAATACGGGAGGGGACAGCTACAGCAAGAAAACATGAATTAGGGATTTTTCACAACTTTGGGCTTATGCATTGACCACAACTGGCCAGTACTGTTTGACAGATTAGTTCCCTTTTTGTTAGCAAATATATTAATCATAGTGAGACTCACTACTTTGACTCGGCATTAAGCAAAACTTAAACCACAGATTATTTCAAGAATAAAGAAGAGAGTTCTGTCCTCAGTCTGACTGTATCCACATAAACCAGAAGCTATTCTTAGATAAGGGAGTGGGAACTTGGTGTCCAAACCATACAGGCACCTCTGATTCCCATCATGGCTTTTTAAATTGATATTATGCATCACTTGCTCACGGCTGTTTAAGGGCACTCAGTGTTGTTCTGAAGCGTCAGGGGTTTTGTCTTGGTTTTGTGCTGACCACGTGTAAATGGAAACCCTTTGCAGGGCTATTTCTCACCTTCTCAAAACTGATCTCCCTTAAGCAAGAAAAGCTTGCAACTGCATCTCCTTAACTTTTTTGTCCTTCCTCTGCCATATGCTGATCTGACTCTTGGACTGCTTGTTTCTCCTTTTCTTAAGTACCCAACAAAAATACACTTGAAAACAGTTGAGGAAAGGCAGGAAATAGAAATAAATGAATCATAACCAGCTGCATTCAGCAGTTGAAAGGGATGCTGCCAATCTTAGTTTTAAGTCAAACTCAACTAAGAAATAGCAAGTGGAAGCCAGTGACAGAATTAATCTAATAATCCTGCCACGTTTCTCCTTTTATCAAAATGTCTGTAAAGCTAAATTTTAGGCTGAAAAAATCCCAAACCTCACCTTCTGCTTTTTTTTTTTTCCTAATTTGAGCTTTTTTTTTTTTTTCTTCCTGTGTTTATCTGAATTATTTTTAAGATGGCAATACCAGCTGAACAATATCCTTGTTCCTCAGCCTGCAGGCTGCCAGGCAAGCATGTTTGTCATCAAGCTAGCTCTTTCCCTATGGCAGAACAAGTTTGTACTGCCCTGCTGAGTTTCTGGATTATCTCTCACATAAAGACTGAGACAAAATGTATTCAGGCTTGGCAGAGAGTGCCCGGTACAAGCCCAGACCAGCTCTATGAGCAAGAGGAACATTAGGTCAAAGATGTAACCAAGCGTTTTACCGAGTGATGCAGTCTTCTGATTGCTTCTTGTTCTGCAGTTTGTGGTAGACGACGGCAGCCACTGCCAGGGGCCCAGCATCTCCACACAAGAAAGTGATGGATCGTCTTGTCAGGCAGCTCAGGCTCTTCTTCACATACTCGTGGGCCACCTGAAGGTAGGCTGGGTCTCCATACACATCATACAGATGCAAATACAGCAAAGCAATGCCTGCAAAAGGAACATAAAGGTTGCACCCACCAGAAAAGTTTACCCTTCCCGCTGTGCACTCTGGCTGTTTTAATGAACCTAAAAGCCTGGCCCTTGGCCTCATCTAGGGCATAAGCCTTTTAGACAGGCTTCTTGGGCACATCCAGGGGCATAACCCATAGCTGCAGCATCTACAGCTTCTTTCCCTGCTTTGTGACCTCCTTGTACCTGATGCTGCTCATGAGTGGACTACTGGTCAAGATAAACAACATTGCCTGACCCAGGAGGTCCATGAGGACAGCAAAGCTTCTGATACATAGGTGACATAAAATTTTAGTGGTGAGGAGCAAAAGATGAGACCTAGACAAACTCACCTAAATCTATCAACTGTACCTGGGACTGTTGCTAAACAGTGTAGGGAAAAATAAAAAAAAATCTTTGGGCAAGATGGTACTTGTGGCAGAGCAGTGCTGAGTTGTTACCCCATCTCAATTATTTTTTCCCATGCCAGGAGGTAAAGGGCTGGGTCACTTAGACTGGATTGATTTTTTTAAAAAAGTGACATGTCATCAGCACTGAGAAGCAGCACCCTTAAGACATCCTACTTGGTGTGCTCTTTTTTCTTTCTTTCTTCTTCCCTCCTACTGGGAAGCACCAGCAAGGTTGTTACGGCTCCCTGGACATCCTCTCCTGCTGCTGAGCAGGTCCCAAATCCTATACCAAAGACGGGTGCATCCTAGAAAATAAGGGACTGCCAGACTCTCCTCTGCAGCACATCATTCACAAGATCAGCCCTTGTTTGAAACATAAACAGCTACCTGGAATGCTGGAAAAAGCTGCATGGTCCTCTTAAAGCTTTTAGTAGGGAACTGAGGAGTCCTCAGTAAGTCTGTGTCTGAAAGGTCTGCCACATTGGAACCATCCTCTGATCTTGACGGCATCCTCAAACATGCACTGAAGAAAGCTACTGGCCTACATCACTCTGAGAAAAACTTACTCCTCCCCTTACCAGTAACCATTTCTAAGAAAGGTCCTGCCTTTAAGCCTACATTAACAGAACCAGTCTCTGCAGATTTGGATGTGGTAAGGCGGAGAGGGGGGCAAGCGTGCTGCAGAATTACTTTCCATGGTACTGAGGACAATTTTAAATTTAGATCATTTTCTCATTTTGCATGGGTAATCTCCAAAGCTTCATGCTACAGACAATTCAATTCCACATGTATATTAAGGGCAAATTTCAATTTCCTGCTGAAGCTAATAACCTTGTCCTCTCTCTAAGCAGTTCAGTGTTAGTATTTCCAGAGAGAGCTCAGATGTACGGTGCCATCACTCAAGTCTATAAGGATGTGGATATGAAGCCCTTCTTGAAAGGGGAACCTTGCTCTTCCAGCTAGCAAATGTCAAGTGACTCTCCTTCATTTATTTAGCACCTAGCACAGCTTCTAGACTTTAACAGGCCTCATAGCTGTCTGAGCACAACTTGCACTCTTGACTCATCTGCTTTAATATACAACTTCTTGCTTTGTAAGTAGCTTCTATTCCCACTGCCATCATACCACCCTAATTATGTACATAACTACCACGCTAAGACTACTGCCAGGATTGAATTCTTAGAAAGTAAATGTCTCAGCATTGTTTTCCTCTGACTTCTTTACCTCTCCTCTTTCAAAACATTTCTTGTCCCCTTTCGTCCCAGGCCCAAGCATCTTTGGAAAAGACTCCAAAAAACCACTGACTTATCCTAAAGCATGGGATGAGTTGCTTCCCCAAATAATTTTTTTTTTTTTTTTTTAAACTCAAAGGCTTTAAAAACTGAATCTAAAGCAAATTTTCTCAACTTCTTCCTCAAGGAATTCATACTCCCAAGCTGATCAGAAGGGCACAATTCAGTGCTGCATTCAGCCCACTGCTCACTCTGTTGCTATCTGTGAGCCCCAAAGGAAGGAAGGGCAGGCCTGTGCATAAAGAGGCAATGGTTACAGAGGTATGGGGGGAGGGGATACAAAATGAAGTCAGCTGGGTGAGGAATATCCTATATTGACCTATGTGCCAAGATGTAAGCAGCATATTTCAGAGGCAGTGCAGTTTGGAGACAAGAAATGATGAACTTCCTCACCCCACCTGACCAGGCAGGGTTTGCTGACTGACTGGGTGTTTGATATGCTTTAAGTGCTACACAAACATGGCATCATCAGTCAAAGAGGTAAGCAGTGGATCTGCTCCACTTCTGTGTGCCCTGGAGGTCTGTTTTCAGTGTCCCAGTTGGAAACGTGACCTAGTTTTGTGACCTCTTAGACTTCTGCTTGTTTCCAGCAGAACTGCCACGCAGTGGCTGTCTGTGGCCTGCTACTGCCAAAGATGTGCGGGCTTTGTTCTGTTTACTGGTCACTACTGGACCTTCTTCTCTCTAGTTTCTCTAGACTTCAAAGCTTTTTGCTCCTTGCAGTGTAAGACCTGCTGCATAGCCACGTGGGATGGAGAATGCAGGAGACATCACTGGATGGTGCAGTGAACACCTGTGCTATTGACAGTGTATCCTTTAGCAGGGCTCTGATGACTGAAACTGCCATCTCTAGCGTATAGGAAGCCAATAGACTGGAGCATTAATGCCAGGGTTGCTTGCTCACTGCAGGGAATCAGGAGGCAAAAATCAATTCTGCATGTCTTTTACAAAGCCTGTTTATTTACCATCTTCAGCAGGACAGTAAACAATATCTCTCTCCTCTTGCCATCCTGTACGAGCAGTCTTGTAGATACAGAGGGGTGCTTTGCATTAGAGACTTCTTTTGAATGGGACAGAGGAGGAGACTTAAATGTACATAGTAGAAATGGAGTTGTTTTCATCAGCTGCACCAGTTGGCTAGTGCTGATGTTTAGCAACCATTGCTTTCAACAGAGCAAACATCACTGGAGTTACCAGAAAAGTTCTTGCTCAAGAGCTAAAGCACTGTAGCAGGCTGAAAGGATACCTCATCCTTATGACCGCTGCACTGACCAAAGAGAAGTAAAGCTGTGCAAGTTTAGACCTGGTTCTTTTATGCTGGATTGCACTACCATTGCAAACAGTTCTGCTGGTGGGAGAACAGCAGTAGTGAGACCAAGCTTCCCCTCCAAGCCGAACAGAGTGGATAGAAGTGAGAGGAAGCACTGCTCGGTGTCAGCTCCGCGGCAGTCCCCTTGCTGACAGCACCAGCAGGGATGCCCGTCAGACTGCTCTGAACGTGCCTCCTTGTCCAGCAGGAGATGAGCTGCAGTGTAGTCCTTTCACAAAGGACACTAGGTTGCCACAAGAGGAAACTTCTTCACCTAATTTGGACCAGTTCCAAACCTGCCATCTACAGTCATAAAGAGCTCAGAGATCTTGCTTTGATGCAGGGAAGTAATTCAGTCAGCCAGCACCCTCAAAGCAGGATGTCAGGGAAGAAGCGGAAACCTATCTCTGCGCATAGCGATGAAGCCCCATGGTTTCTAGTGGGAAACCTGATGTCATTTTAATGAGTCAGGCATGGGGTAAAAGTTACAGAGAGGGTGGCATAGCTTTACTGCCCAGCTGAAAGAATAATAATTATCTTGCAGATGCATGGGATGTTATCCTGTGCTCATAAGTACATGCTAAAGCCATGCTGAATGGGACAGTGAGACATCTTCTCCAGAGAGCTGTATCATCTCATGTTCAGAATCTGCCTGGGGAGCCACAGGTGCATTTTACTACAGCTTGCAGCTTGCCTTCCTAGTGCACGGTGGAACATAGGACATTTCTCAGGATGCCTCAGCTTCTCCAGCCTTAAAACCTGGATAACAAAGGTTCTTTTGTAAAACTTTACAAAAGATGCTCCTCCCCCCCCCAAATCCAAACAAAAAACCTAGCCCAGCTCAGACCAAAACTGCCCATTACCCCATCACAGAATCCTACAGGTTAGGTTAGAAGGGATTCATGGAGGTGATCTGATCTAACCCTTTGAAAGTAAGGCCAACTTCAGATTTATATCCCATTGCTCTGAGCCTTGTCCAGTCAAATACTGACTATCTCCAAGAATGAAGATTTCACAAAAACTACCCACCAAGCACTTGGCAGGAATGTGGTTTGTGTGGGTGACACAAAGCACTCTGTTCTCTCCCATCAAATGCAGCCTCACTGCCTCTTATTCTGCAGGGATTATCTGAGGATTTCTGTTTTTCTGAACAGAACTCTGTTAAGGAGATGCAAGTTCTCTGGGTTCTGAGGTTAAAACTAAGACCCTGCACTAAAGTGAATGAAAGCTGTTTTTCCAGAAGCTTTCCTGAACTGGTAGAGTCAGAATTTCTATCCATTCTTAAATGGCTTTTTTTTCTGGTGTGTCTTTTGAAGAATCCTTTCAAAAGGTAATTCAACCCTGCTCCTTGTCTCTACTTGCCCACAGGCCAGCCAAAAGCTGTTGCTAAGGCAGGCCAACTGGACTCACCAGTCTGTTTCAAAGGCCCTCAAGCTCTGAAAGCCACGACTATGACATTGCTAGAGAAGGGAATGCTCGCGTGGGAAACAAATTCCAGAAGAACTGCCATAATGTGGAGGAAGGGGAGTTTCTCCCATATATACCGTTTCAGGTGACAGATCACCTCATCATCTTGGAAGGACACAACAGTCCAGCAGGCACCAGACTTGAGAGCTTCCTAGCTTCTGCAGTCAGCTAAGAAGTCATAGGAGTGAAGTCGGTCTCCTTCCACCCCCTTTCCATCACCTCTCCTCCTAGTCGATGTAGTCTTTGGACTGCATGTACATATTCTTGGGCATCCTCATGCTAATCTATTTGAAAATGGATGAGGCAGTTGTACTTCTGCCAGGATTTGTACTGCTTCTGATTCAGAACTAGCTTATGGCAGTTTACCTTCCCTTAGTCAACACTTCATACCAGTGAAACAGATTAAGACCACAAAAGCTCTTACAGTGGTCTAGCTAAACTGATTAAAAGACACAACAGAACACAACAGCTCAGGCTGGTCTATACCCAGGCACGCACCAGCTGTTGCCTACAGGTCCCTGATCTCTATGGGGAACTGAAAGAAACTGTAACAAGCCCATTCAAATTTGGTTTTAGGACATTCAGCCGTACGCTGGATAATCTTGATCCAAAGTGTGTTTTCACTGTCTCTGAGCTGAAGATGCAAGTCCTTCCCTCCCCCTGCTCCAACTGCACGTGCCAAGAAGCTGTGGCTTCCCTGGCACAAATGCACGCCGGGGGAACACGGCTCTGTCAAGTGTGTTGGGAAAGAAACAGGCACCCGAGTAAAATGCCAGCATATGCTGTGTATTATTGGGTGTAATGTAGTACACTCAAGTATGTTACATTTCACACTGTTTGTGCTGAGAGCGACACATTTCAAATCTCTCTTATTAGCGGCCGCAAGAGTGTGGATTGATTTCAGACTGCTGGGCAATGATTTACATGAGAAGATACTCAACAAGCCTTTTCTACACAACCAATTACAGGAAAAAGCTGCTGCCTTGGCCCAATTAATTTTGTCTCTGGAAACCAGCACTAAATAAGTTAATATAGCTAGGATTAGAAAAGAAGGGAGGGTGACAAAAGACACAGTGTAATATCTGCAAACTTCACTTCACTGGCTGTGACCTGCAGGAAATCCATTCTTTTTTTTTTTTTTCTAATCCTATTAGCCAAGGGGAGAAGGTTGTGTGCCCACTGAGGAATGATCCCTGGGAGGAAGAGAGAAAAATTCCTCTTGAGAAGCTCCCTTCCAAATACCAATGAGCTGAAATCCTACCAGAGCTCTCAACCACTGTTTCACAACAGCAGTCACTTTCCAATGTGAAGCTCCTTAAGGCCACCCTAAGGAAGGGAACAGTCTCTGGAGAAAGGCGTTTACCTTCTCCCCGCAGACTTTCAGAGTACTCCTAACATCAGCTAGTTGTCCTCCTGCTTTATTTCCTGAATTACTCTGGTCAAATCCTGCCAAGTAGCACCCTCATGACTGAAGATGATCTTTACATATGGAATGCTTTTCATCAGAGGGGACCTCAGGGTAGGGTCACACAGACTGGGAAGACTGAACCTGTCTCCCAAGATGAGATCAGCCAGCATGAACAAAAATACATAAATTCACAGCTAGCACCAGCAGAGTGCTGCTAGGCAGCAACTGATGAAATCAATATTCTCCCACGCTGGAATTTAATACTGGCATCCTAGCATTTCTTATGAACTGCTCCGGAGCGCTCTCAGTGCCTGTCTACCTTACCAAAATTTTTAAGCAGCCATTTCTGGTGTTGCTGTCATCAAGCTGCAACGTTAGTTTAGCGTGAACACCGCTCTCCCAAGCAAACTGTTGGCGTCAAGTTCCACAGCATCCAAGCACAAGCCAGCCACACCCAGATTATCATGTAGAACCTTACCATGTAGGATTGCAGTGTATCACCAAAAAGAAGCAGCAAAAACTCTTGCAGCAAGCATGAGATTAATTGCAGCTACCCGAGGGTCCCCCCTAGAGCCTGGCAGAGCGCAGAAGGCAGGAAAGCTGACAAAGCACACAGCAGTAGCCAAGGATGAGGTAGCAGAGAAAGGTGTGTCCTCCCCAGCTCCAGTGGGTAGGAATAGGGAGGGGAAGGCAGGGCACGCTCCCAAGGAAGGAAAACCAGGTTGAAAATGCAGAACAGGAGAAAGATAAGCTCCTGCGAGGTTTGCACACAAGAGTTAGTGTGTGGAAGGCTTCTGTCCTTTGTTATACTCACATTTGCATTTCTGCTCCTTCCAGCAGGTACTGGAGCAGAACTAGCCCTGGCTAAGTGGAAGGGCACTACCTGGGGAACAGGAGTGGAGCAACCTGCCAATCAGACAACGTCATAAGATAAAAATTCAGCCCAAACAGAAAAGACGGATGATATCTCAGGCCATAAGCTCGCTGCTGCCACATGCAAGGACTCATTGCAGGTAAATGACCTAACATGCGCATCTGCCGACTTCATGGAGCAGTAGTTTACTCATCATCATCCCCACCGTGGCCAGATTTGGAGCCAGCCCCCTTCCATGGTTCCCATGCTTGCTCTCCAGCAGGTGCTGGCTTTCTCCGTTGCATAAGTTTGGCACTATGAACTGAGAGAAACTCCAAAAATGGGGAGTTCTGAGAAAGCCTCTTGTTTTAATGGATTAAAACACACAGAAGCAGCACCGTTCCTGACACGGATCTACTGTGATCGTTCAAACAGCCCCAAAATCCCCACAGTCCGCCTTGGCCTGACCTAGAACGCTGCTTTGGAGAGCTTCTGCTCCCTTGGATCTGCGCGGCCGTCCTACCTGCCCAGCCAGTGTACGCCGTGCAGTCCTGCGGGTCGGCGGACTTCAGGCCCCTCTCCATCTGCTGCAGCAGCTCCCTGATTTTGTTACTCAGCTGCCGTGTGAACTCGGGGGTCAGCTGTGGAGAAATTAAAAAAAACCCACCAAACGTGAAGAAAACACCAGCAGGCGGATAGAGTCTTGGTAAGCTAGAGGTCCCAGGAGAGAGCACAAGCAGGGAACTGGGTGGTTTTTAACCTGTTTCTGACAGAAACACTTGGGTACCTCAGGACCAGGCTGGGCTCCTGGCTGCTTCGCTGGGCTTCGCGGCCCGGGCGGGAGCGGGCCCTTCCCGGGGCCACCCCGACCGCCTCACCCCGACCCCACTCACCCTCCCGGCGGCATCGAAGTAGCCGGTAGCCAAGGACTTGTCGTAGTCCGCGTAAGGGTTAGGAATCGCCCTCTGCGCCATCATGTTGCCGCCGTCCCTGCTTCCCTTCGCTCCGCCGCGATCCGCCCGCCCCGCTCCGCCCCGGAAGGGAACGGGTGTGGGTGTCACCGTCCCGCTGCTGCCCTTCCCCTGGCCCTGCCGCCGCTTCGGGCCACGCTGTGGGGCTGGGCGGTTCAGCGCGGGGGGGCCTGGAGGGGTGAAGGACCCCATGCGGCTGGCTCCGTGGGGCTTAGGGGCCCTTCTTTTGGTTTTTGGGGTCCCCTGGCAGCTGACCCTGTGGGGCTTAGAGAGCCCCGTGGGCTTTAGGGGCCTATTGCAGCTGACCCTGTGGGGCTTAGGGAGCTCTATGGGGTTTAGGAGCTCTTGCATCTGACCCTGTGTGGTTTAGGGAGCCCTGTGTAGTTTAGGGAGCCCTGTGGGGTTTAGGGGCCTATTGCACCTGACCCTGTGTGGCTTAGGGAGCTCTATGGGGTTTAGGAGCTCTTGCATCTGACCCTGTGCAGTTTAGGGAGCCCTGTGGGGTTTAGAGGCCCACTGCAGCTGACCCTGTGGGGTTTAGTACCCCCTGCAGCTGGCTTTGTGGGGTCTAGGGGCACTGTGGGGTTTAAGGGTCCCATGTGGCTATCCCTGTGGGGTTTAGGGGCCTTGCGCAGTTTGGTTCAGCTGGCCTTATGGGGCTTGCAGGCCCTGTGGGGTTTGGGGGCCCTTGCAGCTGTCCTTGGGGATTTTTTGGTCTTCTGGGGATGGGCACCATGTGGTCAGCCCTGCAGGGCTGGTCGCCCCATGGGTGCGGTGCCCAGCCGGTGCAGGTGGTGGCAGAGGGTCAGTCCAGGGAACAGGTGTGGAGTCCTGCTCCCCCCGAGCAGCAGCAGTTCCTCACCCAGGTTGGGGCCAGGCCTGGACAAGTGACAGGGGCTTTCCCTTGCTGTCCCCTGTGGAGCTGCTGTGTCTCACCCCTCACCTGCGCCAGCTGAACCAGCTCGTGACTGCAGGGTAGGTCCTTGTGACTCGTAGCCTCAAGCAGTGTAACTTGTCCTGCTTTTCATCCCAAATGCCACACAGCTGTGCTGCCCTGGTGACAGGGGTCTCCCTGCAGTCCTCCTGTGGTGGTGTGTCCTTGCGCAGCCAGCCACGTACAGTGTACCTTTGGCTACGGGGCAGCATTCATTGGGCTAAGATGTCCTCATGTGCTGTCCAGGCCTTGCTGCATTTCTGCCTTGTGTGACACTGTGCCTAGCTTCCCTTTTCCTGACCCCGTAGGGCTGAGATGGGTTATGACATCCCTGTTTGGGGTCTGCCTCACTGAAGTGCACGACAGGTGCAGCTCTGGGGCTCCCCAGCACTTCTAGCTCTGCAGGCTTGCCTGTGTGTCTCTCAGGGAAGTGCAAATAAATGTGGCTGAGCTTGAAGCTCTTGATGGCTTGTAGAGGTCTAAGTGCAGTGGCACTGCCCTTTGTAGGAGCTGAATCCATCTGGGTAGGTTTAGAGGAAACAGCTGCTCTAAGAATTTACCTTTTGGTGATGATTGAGAACACACATGGGAATACATTAGGCTCCAGCATTCATGCTTGGGCCAGTTGTATTATATAAGGGATTCTGGTTTTCTGTCCATGTGTCCATTCTCAAAAAAAAAAGAAAAAGAAAATATTGCAGGAGATGGTGAGAAACAAGCAGAAAAGAGGGAATCCAAATTATGTTTGCTTTCAGTTCCTTTTTCACTCAGCTGTTCGTTGTTCAGTGAATTTCAGTCATGTCACTGTTGTCTTGCATTGAAGGCAGGGAGATGGACTGTGCAGCTTCAGTATTCAGAGAGGCAGCTCTAGCATCAGCAAAAATAACACGGGGTCTTCTGCTTACAGCCAAATTCACAGCCCTGTATTATGGTCTTCCCTTTCACCTGCAGGTAAAAACAATATTCGCTGCCCTCCTCCCCTCAGGCACAGTTCAGTATTAACTCCCAGCATAAGGCACACCGTTCCAGCTTCAGAGTCTTTTGTCTTTGATTCCTCTACTATTCTTGGGGTCTTTTTTTTGTTTTTTAATTTATTTTTTAATCTCACAGATCATTTCAAGGAAAATATGCTTCCCTCAAATTATCCTGCCTGTTCTCACCCACCCTGCCAAGGAGTTATGTTGGACCTGTTGCTGTGCAGGATAAGTCTGGAGTATCACCTGTGGCTGTTACCTGGAGCCCAGGTAAGTGACTCATGATTCGTCCTTAGTAACCTGCCCATGCAGAATAGGGAATGAAAGAAGGGAATGCGCCTGAGAGGGAAGCTGCTCCTGTGTTCTCATTGCAATCCCAGTCACTCTGAGGTATTTGTGAGTGAGTGGGCTTGCTTGTCTACTTTGTCTGAAACAGGTCGTGCTGGATCCACTGAAAAAAAGCAATGAAAGCCAGTCTGTTCAGAACACATCTAGAGACTAATTTTGTGTGGAAGCAGCTGTCAGAGTAGACTGAGAAAATGGTGAGAAAACAGGCTCCAGTAGCCTTCCTGGCAGTCCCATCACAAAGTTAGCTCTAGAAAAATCTCAGTTTCTGAAGTGACTTGCAATTAGTGGTTGAAAAAACATCTCAAAGTCTTTCTACCAGTGAGAAAAGAACAGTGTGTAGTATTTTCTGCTCCACAGAAGTTTCTAAAAGACAAATCCTTACTGAATTTTAGCAGCATAAGGATCCTGGCTGTTGGTGGTCCCTGCTGGACTGGTAGCATGCCTGTGGGTCCTGTAGTTACATGGATAAAATTGATGTTTCACAGTCCTCCGTGAAGAAAACTTCAGGATGCCTGGGTGTCTGCTCCCTCCTCATTCCACTGAGGATGTGAATCTCGTATCTCTGCCAGATGTTACAGTTGCCTACAGATTGCTTGGCGTCCTGCCTGAGGATTTACTGAAACACCTCCTACCTGAGAGGAGATGCCTTCTCCTGGGGTCAGCGCTCTTCACTGGCTGTAGGCATCCGTCAGTTCTGTAATCTCAGCTACTGCTAGTCTCCAGCCAGTAGATGTCAAAGGTGGGCGGTGTAGATGTAGACTTGCAAGTGGCCTTTCCAAAATGGTGTTTTGGCATCCACTCCTCTCCATAGCCTCCTCGCAGGATTGGATCGACTTCAGACAATGGCCTCCACGCTGTGGACCAGATGGGCTTGGCATGGTAATCCCATAATATTAAATATGAGGTTGCCTTTGCAACTGCGTGCTGTATGTGAGGGAGTGCAGTGAGCAAGGGTAAGTTGTCCTTCATGGCCTTTTCAGATAGAAAAGGGAATTTGGGAGGCTGTGTGTGGAAGTGCTCTGCAGAGCATGGTCATGCTCACAGTGTGTGAGAATGTCCTGGAAAACTGTACAGGCAAAGCACTTGGGCAGCGGGAGAGGTTTCACCTGCCGAAAAATCGCCCTGGGGGTGTCTCGGTGCATTCACAGAACTACTGCAATACAAAATTTTGTGGATAGTTAAGAGATGTAATCCAAGTTGTGGCATTTATCTCCTCATCTCTGCTTTGTTTTGTTTCTTTTTTACATTGGCTTCTTTGTGTTCAAGCTTCAGACAGTACAGAGTAAAAGTGAGAAGCTTCCCAGCTGTATTTATTAGCCTCTCTTACACCTTATTTATTCAGCAGCAGCATGACTAAAGATACTACGTATTTAGGATTGATGTCCAAAGTGTCCTAAGGCATATGAAAGATCAAAGTCAAAGATGTCCTTTTCCTCTTCTGAATACTGGATGTTGCTTCAGCTGTAATGCTATGCATAAACCAGTGATAATTCTAGAAACTTTGCTATTCTTTAATATTAGAGCCATGGCTCACTGTATTTGATCTCAGTAAAAACTCAAACCTATATTAAGACATTGAAGATCTTAGTGCCATTCTGAAGCTAAGTATACTTGTTTTTGGAAGGTAAAGCAAGTGTTATATCCTGGCATTATCACGGTAAAATTTTTCATTTTAGAAGGATATCCAGAAGAGGCTAAAAGCATCTTATTTTATTGGATTCTTTTTTCCGATTCGCAGTAAGCATGATTGCAGTTGGCATTGATTGTTTTTCTATTAGCAGCTTCTATGAAGAGATCAAAGCCTGAGTAATGGTCACAGAAGCTGAACTAAGCTAGTCGATTTTATTGATAGTATATCTGGGGCACAACTCGCCTATATCCTGCCTCTGCGTTTGTTGTGGCCAGATGTTAAGGTAAGTGTTCAGCCAAAGCCAGTCCTGACTCTGTATACACACACAGCAGTGGGCTTTGAGCTACTGATTCTGATCCAAAAAAAGAGATCTCAGAGATGCAGTCGGTGGTTCTGTGAAAACACCAGCTCACTGCTCACTAGCAGGCAAAAGAATGTCGGGAAGGGAAAAGAGCACAAAACTAAGAACGCTGTTATGTCCGAGGCTCACCTGCATCTCAAATAACGTGTTTAGTTCTAATCTCATCTCCAGTCAGAGAGCAGAACTAGAAGGGGTACAATTCATAAAACTAATCAGGCCAAAAAAAAAAGCTCATCAGCTGCATGGAATGGCTTCTGTGCAAGGACTAAGTACCAGGCTAGGACTGCTCAGACTGGAAAAGAGACATCTAAAGAGGGTTGTAGTAGATGTCTGCAAAGTCTTGAACAGTGTCACAAATGTGAACAGGGGAAGGTGATACACTGGCTTTCAAATCTGGCAGACATCAACTGCAATGACTAGAGCAGCATTCAAAGGCAAAGGAGATTATTCAGAGAGTTAACCTGTGACAAGTTGTCAAGTAAAAAGACACCACAGTGCTTGTGGACAGGAGCTGCCTGAGCCACTGACTTCTGGGAGTTACCAGGCTTTGCTAGGGGATGTTGCTGCATGTGTTTCCTGGTATACTGTTCCCCGAGCATCAGACAGGAAAGGTGGTATGGGAGAATTTCTTTTGCGCTGGTGTGCTTGATACTACGTGTTGATTTTTTTCCTTATGACATGTTAGCCTGGATAGAGCGGTTAGTAGCCTAACAGTTCTGTAATGATCTGTCTCCACGCTGGCAGCAGCTGCGTCCCACTGAAGCTACCGACACCTCCCTAATTGCAGCTGTAATTTGTGTTGCTGTGGCTTTGCCCTGCTCTTTCGGGGCTCAGCCACTAGATGCCCCTGTCCCACCAGCAAGGAGCCCGAGGAGACCTGCTCCGCCTGGCACAGAGGGAAAGCAGCTATGCACTGCTCAGTAATGAGCAGAGAACAGTGGTTCTATGCATCAGGCCAGAACTCTTTGGAGAAACGCACTTAGCAATCCTCTGTGACATTTTGCCATTTTCTCCTCATCGTGGACCATAAGATATCGACCTCCAATGCAATGGGAATCCGTCCTTTCTTAGAGAGAGGTTGGAGAGGAGACCTGATTGAGAAAAGATCAGTAAGGGCTATGTGCAGACAGGAGCAAAGAAAGCCGGACAGGAAACTGCTGAGAGCTGGATGAAGCACTCTGGTTTGGTGGTGAGGTCATCTGGAAGACAGTAAGGTTTGCTGAGACTTTGATACACTTTGATCCCTGGACAGGACTGACACCAAGTCAGATTTCTTTTGCTTTGCTGTAGTGACTAAAGCAGTTCTGCGTAGGGCACTTGCAACCTTAATGCTGTCTTTGAAGTTCAATGTGAGGATTGGATGTGGTCACCAATAAAAGAATGATGTGGGTATGGCTGATTGCCTGACTCTGTATTTGACATCTGTGTGCCCCTGCGTTCACCTTTGCATGTCTACAGGATGAGCAGTGCACAAGCGTGACCTGACTTGTTTGCTTAGCTATGTGAACAGTTTGGGATGGCAGTGACCAGCGTCTTTGTGACACTGAGCAATCAAATTGATCTAAGGACTCTGAGGGGCACTGAAAGGACCCTCTGGTTTCATTTGGTACCCTATGAAGGTACCTTTTACCCTTTCCTTATAATGGAATATGCTATTGCTCAGAGTATGCAAATGTTTTTTTGGGAGACAGTTAGGTGTAATGTTTTTAAAGGACCTTCAGTCTTGAGTGTCTATACCATTGGAAATTGGGACACCCAGGCAGCATTTCAAGGTCTGTTCTGATCCAGCAATGCTTTGGCACCTGTGCTGATATCTTGATATTCATTCTCCACATCCACCTTTACGATAATAGATTTGTCTAGATTTGTCCTGGTCAGTAAATACGTGCCGTCAGGTTCCAGGTTTGCCCTTCTGGTTGGTTTCATGTATCTGCTGTTTCTCAGAGCATCTGTCACTCTCTGCAGCTCTCTGAAGATTTCTCCTGGATTCCCCATCGAGATCACTCGCCTTGATTCCTGTCCCCTGCCCTTGCTTGGCTTCTTGCTGACCATTGTGTTTCTGTGGCTCTTGCCACAGAAGAGGCAAGAGAGGGAGGAGAGGGAGAGGTTGCTGGCTCTGAGGGAGAGGGAGGTGGTTGCTGGAGAGGGAGGTGGTTGCTGGCTCTGAGGAGGCCCTTCTTCAGAGCTTCTCTTCTCCTTCAGGGAAACCAGGTAGGTAGAGATTGGTCCATTTTGTGAATGCTGTGGCCAGTGTTTTCAGTCTTGAAATCCAAAAGAGAAGGCAGCTGATGAGGAAGGAGAGACTCCCGTTCTAATGCAAAGCAAATCTGAGCAGATAGTGCACAGTCAGTCTCCCATCTGCTCCGAGACTGACTATGGTAAAATCTGTGACTCCATTTCAGCCTAAAATGTTTCCTTGCAACCGATATTCTAGAAGTCTTCCTGCAGCTTACAGATCCTCTTACAGCCACTCTTCTTCCTGCTGGTAGAGTTAGTGAGTCATACAGCTACAAGAGGCAGATATTCATTAACATCACCTAGTAATAGCTATAATTAACAGTGTCAGTACACAGAAGCTTCTAAATAAACTACTTTAAATCCTACCCCCTATAAATGTGTAATGCCACCTAAGCAACCTAATTTCCTATAGATTTCTGTCTCCTGTTGAATACTCCAGAGGCTAATAAGCTGGGAACTTCTGTTGAACTCTTTTTCTCATGGTTCAGATGTTCAGAATGGCTCTTTGCAAAAATTTCCAGTGTCTGGTATGCCCCGAATGCAGCCGGCTGCTTCTTGGAGTGAAGCTGGGCTTGGAGTTACTTTGAATGTAGAGGATGGAGGTGGTCAGATTGTCCTTTGTGACACACCTTTAGTTGTGTTGACAGTTTTACAACTGAACAGGGACTGGAGCATTAATCAGTCATTAACACAAGCATGCTAGAAAAGGCAGTAATTAATCTTTGTAGCTGGTGAGTATCTCAACAGGCAGGTGCAGTGGAGCTCCTCTTCCTCAGCTGTGGTGCTGTGCGCATCCCTGAGGTTTGTGCATAGCACAGGAAGAAAATAGATCCGCAGGGCTTTTCCCAGGTGGCCCTCATACAGCTCTGCTGAGGCTGGACTTCACTGTCCCCAGGGAATGAGCTGCCCCTGACTAAAACGCTGCAGAAATGTACACCTGACCTTGGAGAACAGTATTTCTTACCTCAGATGCTTCCATAACTCTGCATGCTTTTTTTTTTATTTAAAAAAGCAAGCTGCTGTGCTGAGGCTTTCGGAGGAAGGGCTCATCCCGCTGGCACAGGGCCACCACAGCTGCCTGTCACACAGCCACAAGCCATGCTAGCAGTGCCAGGAGACAGCGCCACGCTTTCTTCTCCAGAGAGTGACATCTCTTGATGGATCACTGCCTGGAACATAGGAACAGAGCTTGCTGTGTGCTGGGGAGTTTCTTGCTCTCCTTGTCTTTTACATATTTTGCCATGTTTTTGTTTTCAGAAGTGCTTTTTAAAGCCTAGCCGTTAAGGATTGAAAATATTTTGCCAACTCAATGTTGCTCAAAGCAAAGGGGCAGCTTCCTTGCTACATTCTCAACCTCATGGCTTCCCATCTTGCAAGAATAATGTTTCATCTCGGTTCGCTTTCTTGTGACTTATGATGCAGATGAAAGAAAAAGAAATGAAATGCTCAGAGTATAGGTGTACATGTTATACTGAGGATATTCCTCCTCTAGGATTCCATTCTTCAATTAAATATTTTCTAATTTCTCATTTGCTAGTTTTCCCTTTCAAGGAGTTTTCAAAACAGCATACAGTGCAAACAAGAAGAAACCTGGTGCACAAGGAGAGAGCCTTCCCAAAGAAAGCTCTTGGGTTTAGGAGGGTGCAGATGTTTGGCACTTAAGATGTCTGTCACTCTGCAGATGATCATGTGCTCACTTAGCTAGATTAGTCGATGTTGTTTCCAGTTTGAATGACTAAAGATGCATCGATATGGCCCTTGCAGACAGGTCTATTGATAGGCAGGAGAAAAAAACAAGTGTGAAATCAGAAATGCCTTCATTTGGTCAGCAGCAGCGTGGTACTCAAGCCATGAAGTTCATAGGCTTCTATTTGGGACTTGTGCTGAATGGATTATGAACACAGGCAAAGCAACCACAGGTTTGCCTGTGATGGACTGTGTAGACTTAAGCGACATGACACAGATTGGCGTTAGTGCCTTGCAGCAATATGATGGAAGTGTCCTGTAAGTATTTCAGGCACGTGGAGAGAGGGAAAAGGGTGTGCATAACACCACAGCATTTCCAGTGTGGTGAGTTTGAAAGCCAATGACTGTCAGAACAAAGAATTTCTCATTCCTTATTTTGTTTGGATGACTTTTAGTTATTATTTACTTGCTCTTTGGAGAAGCCTAGAAAGAGTTGTATCATGACTTTTCCAGGGAAATGCAAGTGATGAAAGGATGAAATTCATCTAAGTTCCCCTTGTGATCATGCAAAGTTGGAAACAGTATATGTTAGCTGACTGGTAGGGTGGATGGAAATGCTGTTAGGGACCTCTACTAGAGAGCGCTGTGGCTGATGTTATCAAAATGGGTGCTGTCCCAACAGCTGGAACATAGTAGCTTGAAACAGATTTATCATGTCTTTAGCTGCATCTCCTGGAACCCATTTCCCTGGAAAAAAAAAGGCAGAATTGGCAAGAGAAGGCAATCTGAATTCCCCTAGCTGCAGCTATATTCATTGCTGATACTGTGCTGGTGCTTAAACACAGGTCTCCATGTTTCTTCCAAAATCTCCTGGATTTTTTTTTTTTTTCCTCTGGGTTCTTGCTACTAAAGCAGCAGCACTTCCTGCCTCTCCCACTCACTTATTGAATCTTCTTGTGCCTGTGAAATTACAGTTCATCTGTTGTAGGAAGCTGATAGTGAGAGGATGGTGGTAAACAGAAAACTGGGAGCACTCATAGCATACCAGCACTGCTGTTCTACCTGCTGGATTGCACAGGTAAATGCATTAGGGCCAGAGCTCTGATGAAAAGAGTGTATTTTGCCAGGATAAGGTGTTGTGGTAAGGGTCAGGAGAAGAGGAGGGCTGGGGCAAAGCCAGAAATTTATATAGGTAAAGGTTTTAAGCTTCATGTGAATCAACAGAATAAAAAGTTGGAGTCTTTTCCAAAGTCATGGCCTGAGACCAATTTCTTCTGCTGTTCATGCTGGAAATCAGATCCATGCTGCCCAAAATGAGCTTCCAAATTCTTCAAAGCATGCTCCTGAGTGTGCCACAGCTGCAGGGGGATTGCTAGGAATGGAAAGGAAGTAGAGAGAAAATTAGGTTTTCTGGTAAGGTTATATGTGATTGCAGGAGTGCGTGACTGGCTGACTCCCCGACTGGAAGAAGAAAGAGGTAACACTTGTGTAAAGCACTCTTTTGCGGATGTCCCTAACAACATTTCCACCAACCCTGCCTACCAGCTGATATACTCTTCCCACTGCATCATTTCTAAATGCTGTGTGCTTAGTTCAAACGGTGCTTTCTCTTTCTGTGACTTCTTGCTGCTCCGAGGCAAACTGTGTGAGGCTCAGACAGCAGCAAGTTGTGTCCTGATTACCTGTGGCCCTTCTGCATTGCTTGGAAGAATTCAGCAGTGCTTCTTTACAAAGTTGTCTCTTCCTAAGTTTTCTCACCCCTAGGAGTCTGGTTTAGAGAACTCATTTTGTTTTTTCCTGCACCAGACATGCTATGACACTTCAGATGCTAACGCTTCAAATAATCACTTCCTCCTTTGCTTCAGCTTTCATATAGCAGCTTTGGTGGTCCTGTTCTGTAGTCTGAGAGACTCCTGTGCAATAAGGGATGCATCTGATTTCTGGACAGCTGTCTGAGATGGAGATTATGCTTGTAAGAAACCTGTGTTACGGGGAGCAGATGCAGTAATATTTAGTTGTTCAGGCAAAACAGCACTTCAATGTATTTTTGTTCCATATTGGAACAACCCTGGGCTAGATCTGAGCCAGTTTCACAGACAACAGCTCAGCTTACCATGGATGGTAACAGCCAGTGATCTTGGATGCCTCACTGTATGGATACCTGCTATTTAAGTCCTCCCAGTTCTGAGGGGTCTGCATTTTTCAAGCCTTATTTCCTCCTTCAAGTCAGGAATGACAAACTGAAGCTCTTCTCGACCATGTGGCCTATATAAGCCAACTCCTCATCTTTGCTGTCATCTCCACAGCACAAGCTGTTGTTGAGACCTCTGTGATCAGAGTAATGAAATGAAAACTTTCCAGTTGTACTTAGCTCTTGTGGATTTTCATCAAGTTAGTGCAATTTTATTGCACTGGATGTGGTACTTTATGATTGCTTTGGCTAGAATGGATTGTAGTATTATGGCATCCATAGAAAGCGGAAATAAATGAATAGAATTGATTTTGAGCCAAGCAAATCCGCAGATGTGGATGTTTTGTTTTTTTCTGATAGTACTGTAGCATGCTGACGCTGTCCCGACTGTGGCTCTGCAAGGAACTCGACACCAGCTAGTTCAGAGGGCTGTTGGAGGAGCATTAGCCAGATGGGCCTTTTTGATGCCTCCAGCTCTGTGGTTAGCTACTGTGCTCTCATGGGGTGGAGGTCTGGATGCTTAGAGGAAGAAGGAGAAGCATCTTGTATTATTATGGCCTTATCAGTGGGAGCTGGGGCTCCCTAGTTTTCCTCAGTGATCATCTGCTTTGTCTTTCCTGAAGCTGAACGAGACAAAAGTGAGACAAAACCCTTCAGTATTTGAGATCCTGCCTTCCTCAAATGAATAAAGAGCTAGGACTCTGCTGCCTTTGGATGTATAGTGATTTCTGCCCATGGGGTGGTTAATTTAAACCCTGCTGAACCTGTAGGTGTCAGAGTGAAAGGGTTGGGACATTACAATACAGAACATCTTCAGGAAAAGGGCAGCCTCACTGCACCCAAAGCCTACAGCACTGGTCTCATGTGTCTGCTGGGGTTTTGTGCTCTCTTTAAGCCAGCTGGTCTTTGTGGGGAGAAGCCTGTTTCTGGGGGTTTTGCTAAGGTAAACGGTAGTGTAAAGAGGTGTATTTGTTGAAATACAGCAGTATGCATTGTTTGATAAAAAACTTTATCAAGTGTCTTTCATCCCCATGGAGCATGATGTAGTCTTACAATTAACTCACTCATGAAGTTTCCTTGCTATGATAAAAATACCAGCTGACTAGACAGTGTTGGTGTTTTGGGGTTTCAAGTCCTCAACACTTACCTGACTGCATCAGTAACTTCTTCAAACCTCTGTTCTCCTGCCCTAAAAATCTTTTTCAGTCAGTCAAAATCATGTCCCTTCTCTTCTTCCCAGCTAAATGACATTACAGATCCATATAGCAAGGATTTGCTATGCTATTTGGAGAGAGATCTTCATCCTCAGGCATGTATCTGCGTAATGTGTACCTATCTGTAAGTCAAAGCAAATACTTCAGTGCATAGCCCAGTGTGTGCCAGCCAAAGCTTTTTATCTTTTTTTTTTTCTTCAAGGTAACCACAGGAAGGAAAAAAAAAAGTAGGAGTGAGGAGAAGAAAAAAGACAAACAAATTTTGCAAATCCTTCCAATCTGGAGCAGCAGGCATGAAGCAACAAGGAAAATGCTGATTGATCAGGGATGCTGTATATATGGTGAGAGGCCAAGGCCACGTTAAGTAACTCCTATGAAATGTTAACTCCCTTTCCTACCAAAACCAGGATCATCCTGCACTGCATAAACTGATGCTAAAGGGTAAGAAACTAGGCTGGAAAGAAATGTTCTGTATTTCCTTTTCAAAGAGTAAATCTATGTAAACAAAAGGGAAGATTAATTCACTCTTACGCTCTTGAAGTTAATGAAGAAACTTTCTGTAGAAAACTTTCTGTATCTTCTCATATAGAATACTTCAGCTGGAAGGGACCTACAATGATCACCTAGTTCAACTGCCTGACCACTTCAGGGCTGACCAAAAGTTAAAAAGCATGTTGTTAACGGCATTGTCCAAATGCCTTTTAAACACTGACAGGCTTGGGGCATTGACCACCTCTCTAGGAAGCCTGTTCCAGTGCTTGACCAGCCTCTCTGTAAAGAAATGCTTCCTTGTGTCAGGACTGGACCTCCCCGATTCAACTTTGAGCCACTCCTACACATCCTATCACTGGGTATGACACCTGTTGTAGTAAAGGAAATGCCAGAGCTTATTATTAGTAGAGTATTTCCTACTCAGGCCAAGTCTGGTTGAATAAGGCCGGGAGATGATACTTTACCTAAATGCGCAAGGCAGTAGCACGTAAGCTAATTGCTGGGACTTGTCATGTCCTCTGCTGTTTCAGTGGAGCTGCTTTTTTCCTTAAAATGAGCCTAGCTTTAGGTTAGACCCAGAAATGTGCTGGGAATGACAATCCTGTTTTATTTGGGTTGGTTTTTTTTTTTGTAGTCCAGGGAACGAATAGCTCTCCTACCAGTGGCAGTTGCTGTGAATCATATTTAAGAGTGCCTAGCTGCAAGGACCTGTTGTTCTAGGAAATATGTATGTCTATAATATGCTCTTCTGATCTAGGGCTTATCTCTTCTGATGGATGCTTTCTTTCTCTACTCAATTCCTTACTTCCCTTCTGGTCTCCCTAGTCATAGACCCGAGATCACAGACCGCAGGGTGATGCGTGATGGGTTTCTCCAAGATCCTCTGTCAATGTCCACCAAGAAGGCTGGACCAAATGGTCTGTCCTCCACGGAAAAAAATCTGGTCATAGAAGTTTTGATTTCAGTGAAGTTATATTTAACTGGGAAAAAAGGACATACAAATGCACATACACAGATTTATATGCATAAATTAGCAGCTCAGGGACAGTATATGTTGTAGCCTTCATTCTAGATAAAAGCCTATTTATGTATAGTCTAATCAAGGGCAAGTCAATTTTGTTTTCCTCTGTTACAACAAACACACTGGGGTATGATAACCTATCAAATATTCACCCTTTATAGGACTGGCACAGAAGGAAGCAAGCGTAACATGAATCTTGAGCGAATGTAGCTAATCTTGCATTGTAAGGTTGTGTTATTTTTAAAATGTGTGAAGAAAGGAGCCCATGTTTGTGTAGCCCTTTTGCTTTGTTTTCATGTCATAAAGCCACTTTGGCCTTTTTAGTGATCCATGGGAACGAGCCAGTAGAATGAAAGAGCCTTTGGAATCACAAGGGAAAAGGCACCTCCATTTGTAAAAATGTCGTTTTAGAAAATGTCAGGGAATGAGAAACCTTGCTGCCTCCAAACATCTTCCAGTAAATAGAGTTCAGCTCTGGACTGAAGTCAGACACTGCAGATTCCTGTCGGGTAGCGCTAAGACTCCTGCAGCCAGTCTCCCGTGGGTGCATCAACATGAAAATAAGAGTTGTGTGTGAGGTGCGTTGTTCAGTCGTGGCGCTGGGAGCAAACTGCACTTTGTATAGTCGTTATTACCCCTCAGGCAACGCTCTTCTGGCAGCACTCAGTTTTAGCTAACTAAGGCTTTTCTGAAATTGGCCTTTTGGAATAATGTCAGATCTTTCAGATACTGCAAGGGTTTTCTCTATTTCTTCCAAGTCAGCTGATCTAAGAGGAGCTGCTAATCCCAATGGCAATGGAATTTGACCCATTTTCAAGACCTTGGTTCTTTTTCTCTTGCTGAAGATAAGAGCCTTATGTTTGTCAAGTTTGGGTGAAGCACGGCCTACGTATCCCAGACAGTAGATGAGTGTACCCTGGGCTGCTCAAGCCTTAAAGAAAAGTTTAATCGCCTTGAAAATGGATTTTCTCTAACCTGGGAATAGATACATAACAGTCTTGTTGTCAAGCATGGTATAAACTTTACTGATCAAAAGACTGTCTTGGTTACTGCATATAAACAAAATTTGGGAAAGAAGGGAGGTCCCAAGGTAGGCAATTCAGAATTAACAAGAAATTTGCCCCTTTTTTTAAAGCTGTCTTTCGCATGGCTTTGCTTTGAGATTTTCAGTTATTTTGTTACAATATTTTTTCCTTTTACAAAATGAAAAGTCTGTATTAGGTTTCAAAACTGTAAGATGTTAACTGAAACTGTCACAGGGCCTGTCGATTGATCATTAACACTTCTGTATTCTGAATCCCTACTACTGCCGCTGGATACTTTGGTTGTTTTGAGGCATGTTTCCTTCATTTTATAAAACTATGCATTGGGCATGAGAGTCTGTTTCCGCAGCTAAGTATTTACCTTGCAGAACTAAATTACTATTGGCTGTCAGCTAGACTGAACTAATATTTTTGAAGGAAAGTGAAACTCCGTCTTAGTTTGATTCCGATGCTTTTTGACATTTCAATTACAATACCAAACTGAAAGTCTTCTTTCCTTTTTTTTTTTTTTTTCCTTAACTGAAATTTACTTTTTGGTTTGTGTTTTGAAAACAAGAACAACAACAAAAAAAAAACCAGAAGGAAAATTCTAATTTAAAAGAGGACAAACATGTTTCACTGAAAAAAAAAAAAAAAAAGAAATTCTACTGTAGTTCAAATAACTACTTGCAGTATTTCATAAAAGGAGATTTTGAGCAACTCTGTTTAAAACATTTCTTTCCCAAACAAAAAGTGACATTCAGTCAGAATTAGGAAGATGTTTCAAGTTATACTTACTGTGTTTTCTATCTGAAAACATGAATGTATTCATGTTTTCTGCAGACTGGGCTTTTGTCAACCAAAGACCCTTTTTTCTGGTTTTCATATTGATTATTCCCTTCTGCAGGAAATAAATAAAGTTTGGTAGGATTCTTGCCATTTCTAGTGCAAGGTGCTAGTTAGATGAGATAGTAGTCAGAATCTGTCCTTGCAGGAAAAGAATCAAGTAGAAAAGTATATGAAAACAAAGGGAAAAGGTGTCAAGACAGGAATTAATTCTGCTTTTCAGGCAGACTTCTACAGTCTAGTTACAGCTATCAATAAAATCTTTACAGCTTTGTCTTTGGAAGCAGATAAAACTACCCTTGTATTCTCTCCATATTTAGTTGAGTTTTTGGCTAGTAGATATGGAGGATGAAAAAAAATGCATCTAAAGATATAAAAAGGCCAAAAAAAATAAACATCAGACTACGTAACTGATCTGATATGAACTTGCCATCATTATGATAGCTGTGAGTTAAATTTTTACAGATGTTCTCCCTAATAATTTTAACTCAACTATGTTATTCAATAGCTGCTTTTCTTCAACTGGAAGGCCTTTCTCAGTGACACTTGGAGCTGAAAAGAGCAGATATGCTCAAACTCTCGGCAAAGGAAAATGCTTAGTGTAAGGAAACAATGGAGTGGAGTTGTGGATGAGTGCAGATTATGCTGCTCTGATACATTTTAATTTGCTATTCTTTGGGAAGCTCAGGGTAGAAAACATTTAGGCTAAATTCTAGTTTACTCGGGCTATTGTCACATCCATTCTATGCTTTACTGAAACTGGAATAGGAGGATGAAAATTCACAGTTTTACCCAAATATATTCAGGTCTATGACAGAATAGTAAGTTAAAAAAAGTCAACAAGCAGCAATGCTTGGCTTTTTGGATAACAACCAATCTCTCCATCTCTGAAGAATCAAGCAGATGGCTTTTTAATAAAGTTTATTTGGCTTGTCAGTAAGTTAGGCAACCAAAGAAAGTGGTTAGCAATGTTTATGCCACATGAAGGCACTCTGAAACAGTAAGAGAGTATACAGGCTCAAATGTCTGCTTTTTACTCAAAATTTGACTGAGACTGAAAGGGATTTGCTACAGCCAAACTTTGATTATTTTTTTCCACATATATATATGTACATATGTAGTATATTTCTGTCAAGGTACCAGTTGGCAGGAGCTGTCAGATCCCAGGTGTTGCTGGATGAATTAGCCATTCCCCCAAATCATGCTTTATACTAACTTGCATGAGTTGTTCTGCCAGGTTCCATGAACTTTCCCAGCCACATCTCCGTGGATATGCAGTATGGTTCATGTGATGTGAATTCCCAGCTGCACAGCAGTGCCAGGCTTGCCTTCAAAGCAGGTGTGCTATTGAGCTGCGCACATGCAGGAGATCTGATATTTCCACAAAACTTTGATCTCCGTATGTGAGATCTAGAGAGTCAATCTGTGCAGGCAGAGCGGACACAGCCAGTATTTCTAGCTGTCCAGAAATCCAGAATGAATATATGAACCCATCAATTTCTGCTAATGCAGACTTTCTGTCTGGAAAAAGATAGGATTTGCAAGACTTGAATTTGCTATAATATGAAATGTAACTTTTAAAAATTTATCTTCTGTGCTGAGGTCAAATTTATCTTCTGTGCTGAGGTCAGAACCGTGTCTTAAATTTTTTTTATCACATCTACAGACCTATTTTGCTTCATATATGAAGGCTGAAGTTCTCTAATAATGAACTGCTACTGTTTGGCTGGACTTCAGGAAGAAGGAAAAATATCAGGATGTACAATCATGTGAGTTGGTAAGGGTGAATCAAAATGCAGCACCCAAATCTGAAGATTGTATTTTGATCTGCTATGAGCGTCTCCCATTAAAATTTAAGATACTCTTTTCCCCGGACCTCCTCTAAAATAGAACAAACTGTGTAAAAAAACCCCATGTTCTGGCTGTGGCTTAAATAACAGAATTCAGGAGAGCTGAGGAGTAAGGCTGGCACTTGATTCTTTTTACTCCTTTCAGTGTCTCTCCGTATACTCAAGTGAAGATCAGCCTGAGTTTTTAAATTCTTGACTTGTCGCACGTTGCATCACAATTACTGTGTTTTCTAAACACTGTGAGTTTTGCTTGAAATGCTTCATTTGATCTGAGATTGGCTCAAAGCACCAGATCTGGAAGTGTAACTGAGCTTGCTTGCTCTCCTGCAGCAGTCCAAGAGGATCAGGTGACAGGGGATGTCTGGATACTGTTAGTTCATTTGCATGTGAACAAGATAACTTCAGTTTATTCCCCCTACATACTGCAAAAAAGTAAGTAACGGTCTCTGAGGTGATAGGGTTTGATAGGGTTGTTAGCAGTATGCTGTGAACGAAAGTGGTTATCTAGCCCAAATTTACTGTTGTATCCACTGCAGTGATATTGCTTGATAAACTAACACCTAATTAGAAAATGTATGGCAAATCTTAATATTTTTCAAGTGCTTTCAAAACTCTTCCTACAAGCTTCTTGGAAGCAAGCGGAGCTTGCCTTGACATGGAAGACAAGGTTTCCAAATTACTTTGAGGGCTTTTCTGCTAGCTGTAGGGATGGATGAGAGTATTTGTCTTATTCCCTGTGACAGCAGAGAATTTCAGTTTTGCTGGCACCTTCAACAATTCTACTTTTCCACTCAATATTTTTGAAATGTGTTTTAGTCGGGGCAAGACAGGATGGTCAGAAATCAGACACAGCCTGACAGATGGCAGGAGAAATTTCCAAAAGCATCTGAAGGACACTTGGGGAGAAAAACTCCTCTCTGATCTCAGCTACAAGAAGGAAAGTCCAAGCAATTCCTGTGGGCTGGTTGTTACGCTGATCCCAGACCAGGGGATACTTATGTCACTGGAGCTCCACTGAGCTGCAGGCAGTTATTTGGGACTTGCACTGATGTGAATCTGGGCCAGTGTGCCCACAAACTGGCCCTGATCTCTTGTCTTTCAAGTAAGAACAGAACTATCTTGTGCTTTTTACAGAGAACTTGAAAAGTGTAATCCTGCATGGCTTGGTTGTTTATAACAGAGCTTCCCAGGTGTGAGGAGCATCTTTGGGAGCTCCCATTTTGGGGTGCCAGTCCTGGGGCATCTAAGCAGGGTGCCGAGGGCTCTGAGCACTTATCTTCTGGAAATCAAGCATTTGTTTTAAGCTTCTGAAAATGTAGGCACTTAGCTTTCTTTGAATATCTTGGCCCTGGGGATTTACAGAGCCACAGACCACTGATTTTGTTTGATTTTTATGGTACAGGGGGACTGTGTGATGAATTTCATTTCTGGTGTTTTTCCCTTGTAAAAAATAAGAGCGCCTCATTTTAATGAGCATTTTGCTTGTCCTACTTCCTATCAGTGTACAATATAGCATAAATGAATATGAAACAAAAGGCAGTTTGCCTTCTCTAAACAGCAATGCCAGGTTTAAGACCATGTTAAGGAACCTTGAGTTGAGCACTTCCCCCTTTCCCTCCTCAGTATTTGAACTGTTCTTGTCTGAGTGAATCTTCTGACTTCACAGCTGTACATTCCTGATTTCTCTGATACACATCCTTTGTCCAGAGCCACTGCCCAGACTTTCTTTCCTGAACGGCCAACAAGATTGCAAGTCATGTACTAGCAGGCAAGTTTTAAGCTCGAGCAGTGTGGTTGCATCTCCATAAAACCATTGGTCTTTGCTCTCCTTTTGCCGTTCCTCTATGGTTGATTTCTTTTTCCTTATTGATTCCCTGTTTCTTAGCGATTCTGCCTCTTCTGGTCCTTATGTTACGTGAAGCACATACCTAAGATCTGTCCAAACCACAGAAGGCTTGTTTGTGCATTGACAGGTTTTTCTGGACTAAGGCTTTTTTCTGGAATACCTGATATATTTTATAACCTTAAAGAGTCAACAGTTCATTGCCTCTTTTTATCATTTTGGCAGTGAGAAAAGTAGCTTGGATGTTTTTTCCTGGCTTTGGCAGAGGGATGTTCCTCCATCGTGGTGGAGGCTTTGAAAAGGAAGGTGGTTCTTACACTGGAGGGAAAACCTTCCTAATCTCAGAAGGTCTGAGGTGGGCTTAATGAATTTTGATAATAAAACATTGATTAAAAAATGGAGGACCGCAGGGTCAAATCTATAGCAATAGTCAATGAGGCACCTTTGCTGTGGAGGTGATGAGGAAAGTAGTTTTTCACCTGTTGTTCCCCCATATAGCATTTCATCCTTAATATACAGCTGTCACACTGGGTCCGTGTATGTACTGCAGATCCCTGACAAACCGAATCCAGTTCATGATGTTGTTATGCTGCTGTTTTCACCTGGCAAAAGATGCTGCTCTGCCAAAAGGTACAGTCCTTTTCCTGCTCACTCCTGAGCCCCTGTGTTCATGACTGGCCTTGTGCTGATGGGAAAGGGTTCGTTTTTAGCTGGATCCATCTGCCTCGTTGTGCAGCCACCACACTGAAATTCACATGGTGGAAGGGGGTAGTTAAGAATTAGCAGTCAGTGTGCTAAAACTGCCGGAGTGGATTGGTTCTGGTTCAGACACGTGCATACTCAGGGCCCAAAGTAACTTCCTGATGTTGGCAGAGAGTCAAATGGAGTGCAGGATTTGCCCTTCAGTATAGCCATAACAAAGGGTAGTGCTTGTAACCTTCCAAGTGCTATGTGTGACATTCGTGGCAGTGTAAAGCTAACATCATGTGAAATGTGACTTTGGAAAAAAGCTGGCTTCTGAATTACATGTGTGAGCACACGTGCGTTTGTATATTAAGATGACCTTTCTAGTACAAGGTATGCGTCTTTCCAATCCATTCACTTACAAGCGTGCCTTTGCTTTCTGTATGTCTCCTTTCCTGTGTGTATCTCCAATCTGGATCGCTACAGGCTAGAGCCAAGCAAATACAGGAACAGCTAACAAAAACATTTCCCATTTCCCTGTATTTTTTTTTTTTTGTTTGCAAAAAGTGAAATCCCTGTCTCTCAAGCTCCTTCTATGAATCAGAATGATTGTCAGGTATCTTATTTAGGAAAAATGATTATGTCTTTTCTAAACCACACTCAAGTTACAAGGGAACATTGTTGGCTGGCTTCTCCCAGCTCTGCACACTTGTAAAGCTCATGTTGAAGCAGCGAGCTCCTCTACACCCAGGCTGTTTTCCACCCTATCTCTGTTTCTTCCAATTGTCTGGGTTCAGGCCCTTCCTATGTGTTTCTCATCCAAGTCTCCAATAAGCTCCATTGCCCTCTCTTCTCTGTCTTTTATTATGTGCATGACTGTTCAACCTGGTGCTACAATGAGCTGCACAGGAAATATTTTTATGTGATATTAGCATCAATTTAGACTAATCTCAAACCACTGTATACAAAGAAGTCCTAATTATTATTGTCAGTGATTAGAAAAGGTCACCTTAATCCTTTACAGCAGTATGTGTCCAGCTGCAAAAAAAAAAAAAATATTTTTTTTTTCTTGCTCAGAGCTAATTAAAGCTTTGATCACCTGGGTTTTAAAAGATGCCTTACCATTTTAGTTCTTGAAGAATAATAATGTGCATGCTTCTCCCACAGCTTTTGTCTTCATTAGGTATTTTCATGTCTGGCTAATGAGGAACACGATTCTTTTTGAAGACTATAGTGTAGGGTTATAGGAAATATGTGATAGTCACAAAGGTCTGTAGTTAGTTGGGAGATAGCATATGGAACATTTCACTTTATTTCAGCTGTTGTCCATTGAAATTTTACCAAAAGATGTTTTTTCTCTTGCAGCCATTTATTTTATGTGGTGACGTCCTTTTCATTTATCTGGGGAGAGGCAGCACTTTGAGACCTGTGCTAGGGCTTCTAGTGACTGTGTACTGTCCAAACACAGAATAAAAAGACTACAGCTTTCCATGGAACCTGGTCTTCCCACTTTACTTTTTTTAGTACAAGCATGGTTGAGCAGTCGCGGGCTGTCCCACTAGCTAACCTGCAGACCCCAGATCACACGTTGGAGTGCTCTCAAAAGCACGCTATGAACAGACTGTCTTAACTTGCCTGGGCCACATGCTGTCAGGAGAGTAAGTGGTGCTGTTCCTTGTGTCTTACTGAAATGTAAAGTGTTTATTTCAGAGCGTGAGGACTGTCTTCATTGCTGTGGGTGTCATTTTTCTAGCAGCTTTTGCTGTCTTCCAGCAGGCAGAGCTAGTGTCTGGCCTGTGATGCAACCCTTAGGACAGCGCTCAGAGACCAACCTGAAGAAAAGTGTTGCAAGGGTGTCTGAGCAAGCACCCCTCCAAGGAGGGGTGGGAGGAGGTGGAGCTGCACCAGAGACTTTTAATGGCAGAATAAATGGGAAGGTGTGGGGCAGCTCTGTACAGTCAGTCCAGTGCAACTGCTGTGTCTCTGTTCTCTTCCCCTGTAATCTGCAAGAGTATCTTGTCTGGACAAAATCTTGAAGAAATACCTACCAGCAGATTTTTGTTTTGTCTTGTTTTCTTTAAACTTTAGTTACCGATCAGCAACTTTCAAGATGACAAGAATTTTGACAGCTTGCAAAGTGGTGAAGACTTTGAAAGGCAGATTGGAGTTTTGCAATGTGTCTGCTGATCACTGGAGTTTCTCAAGGACTGGTACCAGGTTGTTGAGCATCAAGGTAACAGTAACTGAGCTGCTGTGGTTTAATAGATGTGTTTGGCATGCTGAGAGATAGCTCGCTGCAGATAACAGGGCTTACCTAGACACATAAAATTGAACCAAAGGAGATTTGTCTGAACCCTAAGCAAGGGGATTGCTTGGCTAAATGGTTTTATTAGCTAAGCAAACTCTTTTTGTGCAGTCTGGAATGGAAATTATAGGGCAAATTGCACGAAAAGGTGGAAGTTCAGGGTTTCAGTTAATTATTATATGGTATTTTCTTTAGAAACACCCCACCCTTCTGTAGGACTGATAGCTAACAGAGCAGATCTTTCAGTCCATATAAGCATGGATCAGCTAGATATTTAAAAACATGCATCGCTGGAAGCATGTGATTAATCCTATTGGATCCACAGATGATCCATTTGCAATGTATTGGAAATCATGATGGCTCTGAGATTAATCGAGGAGGTAGACAACTCTTTGTGAATGCATCAGTGCGTCAGCTCTTGATTTACTGGGGCTGGAACCCCTTGGTTCACTTCTCCAATTTTCTTCTGTTCTTTGGTACAAGAGCTGCATTTGACCAGCTTTGCTAGTGTAAATTGGGCAGATGTGGCCTAGCACAGTGGTGAAATGGGACTTTCTATGTGAATTCTGTAGCACTGTCAGTGTTTTGTCATCATGTACTTTGCATTGAAAAGGGGCTCCTGCACGTATATCCTATTGAATCAACAGTGCAAGAGAATTAGCAGCTGGAGGAGTGATGTGTCAGCGGGTCATGGGGAAGAGCTCTTTGGAAACCTGGGCTGTGGGCACCCACTGCATGCCGCCTTACCTGGCAGGGTGGAGTAGAGGGCTATCAGTATTGTTTCTGTCCACAGAGGACGAGGGTTTCTCTTACCTGTCCCACAGCCGCTGATTTTTCAGTTCTCTGAGCTCCTGGCAACTGACCCATTACTTATAAAATAAAAACTCGCTGCAGAGAAAAACTGGATGAGGAAAGAGGCACCCCTATTTTCAACCCTTCCTTCAGCATGTGAGTTCTCAGTTTAGTTTTGTCTCACCTGCACTTAAAACCAGGCTTTGTTGTGACTGGTGTTCTTTCTAATGAACATGTCTTCCCCTTCCTGAGAGTGCTCAGCAGGCATGAGCTGCTACCTTGTTCAGTGCCCTAAAACACAGCAAAGTAATTTTTCTCCCAGCAGATTGATCCTGACTCTGCAGTCGGATCTGGCTTAGGAGGAACTTATTCCTCCTTGTGATAACAACAGGAGTCCTAGTTGTGAATTAGAAAGCCATCCTGGTTACCAGTTTCTGCAGCTGCACCATTTGAAGAAGAAGTAGGGCTTTGGCATGTGGAACAAGTTTCTTGGTTGTTCTTCAGGCTGGTGGAGCCATGTCGGTTTGGCACTGACCACACATTAAAACTATGTCAGAATCCTCAGGTGGGGCAGGGCCATCCCTCACATCTTGCAGGGCAGGTGCCAGCTTCTATTGTTCCATTTTGAAATCTCAGCATTGAGCTAGAAAGTGTCTCTTGGTGTGACAAAGCAAATTGCAACACAGTTTGAACAATCTCTTCTCTTTGGGCTTTATGGTTTGATTTGAAACATGATAGGATAAAATTGAGACAATTTTACTGCCAGTATCACTGGATGAGTGCAACCTGTGAATGCACTAAGAAGTGTTGACAAATGTCACAGTGTCTAGGGGACAGGAGCCCACAATTCATACTTGGCTGCTTGGTTTATGGCTGGTGATGGCCTGTGGCATCGGTATGCTGGTGCGGTATATTGTAGAACAGAAGTCCACGCAGGTATGCTCAAGTTCATTAGGGCTTTAGAAACTGTCAAGCCAACTAAGCAGGACTGAAGAGTCCTGGCTGGAACGCCATCCTTACTTGTCTTTATTGCCTGTGATACCTCTCCTGCTTTTTGGAGCTGGTTCAGTTATTTCTGCCATGCTCTGCGGAGTACAGCAGCTGAAGCCTTGTGATGCACAGAGAAGTGAGCTCAAAGACACTTTAGTTTGTGGTTATAAGTCTGCTGCAGTAAAAGGCATCTTCCACTGGTAAAGCGTTGGAGCCCATTGATTAGGATGGCTGGTTCAGCTTTTGATGAGACACCGTCTTTCTTTAGACATCCCAGGATAATTCTGGTAGGCACCTGCAGTAGGCTGGATCTGACGCATTCTTACACTGATGGATTAGCATCTGAAGTTTGGATTTGGCATCTTAAATGACAGATTGATGGTGTTAGGTGTGTGTTTTATCACTCATTCAAGGACTGCACAGTGACAGACCTACAAGGTCATATCTCATAATGCTGAGGCATCCAATTAAGAAGTTGAATTCAGAATCTGGAAGACAAAAAATTGAACCTTTCCTGGCCTAGTGTTTTTGCTTTAAGACAGTGACAGGCTTATACAACTTTTTCCATGGGACATGCAGAAGCAGAAGTGGAAGAGACTCTCTAATATACATACAAAAGCAGTAAAGCAGCAAGGCTGAGGGAAAATGTCAAGATAAGCGATCCTAAAAAGCCAGCCTATTGCATAGCTTTGCCTCAGAGTGTGGAATTTAATTGTAGTTGTGAGACAAGTGACCAAGTAGTGACTTATGGCTGGATTTAGTGTTCCAGCCATCATCAGAGGTAATGAAAATTTGTAAGAAGTTTGGAGAAAGAGTGAAATGCAAAGTAATTAAGGTGTGTGGGCTAATGGCAGTATAGGTAATGATCCATTCTCCCATTATTGTAGGCTTAAATGATCATTTAGTTGCCTTTTATTGCTTTTTCTCAGTGGGCTATTTTAGGGAGCATAACAAAATACAAAGAAAACATGGGTTTCTAACCCATGTCTAAGCTAAGTAAAGTATTAAAGAACTTGAGGGAAAGGTGGTAATTTTAGCAGAGTGCCTAATAATTCTTCTCATAAGTCTGTTTTCTGTCCAGTTAAACTCAGCCTACCTGGGGAAACACCATTGTGAGTGAGCAGTCTGCGATGTAGCGACTCACAGGTCTGTATTTCCCTAATGCAGCCCATCCTTCAGTTCTAAAGGAGAGATGGAGCATCCACGAGTGAAAGAGGGGCACTGAGAGCAGATCTGAGACCCCTACGGACTCTCTGTAGGGTTGCTTAGCATCGCCAGTTTCGGGGTAATCAAGCTTCTTTGTGATTCAGGAATGGGCAGAGAGACTGCAGCTCGAAGCTCATATCGTTTAATGCTCATCTGAGGCCCATGTAGTTAAATGGGGATGTAAAGAGTAGTACGAGCAATAAATAGGTGGCTTGTAACAGTATAGCTGGCTCAGTAAGGAGAGGATTGGGAGAGCTATAAAAACCACCAGGAGCCAGCTAAAAATATAGTTAGAAATGAGAGGGAGAGGAGGAAAATTTTTGAGTACTGGCTTTAGAAAATATTTCAGATTACTGTAGAAGGGCTCTTCAAATGTATTTTGAGGACGGTGGAAGGTAATTGAGAAAATGACTGCATGGGAAGCAGAGAGATGGGTAAGGAGGTGAAAGATCAGTCACAAGTTACTCCACTCTTTGGAGGTGAAAGTGAAGGGAAGGTAAAACAGCCTGTTCCCTTAGAGGTGCTACTGTGGGGAGAGAAGGGGTCCTCATTTCCTTGGGTGCTCAGGGACTTCTGCTAGGTGCCTCACCTGACTTGGTTCCCCCTCCTTCTTTGATTTTTGTCACAAACAAATATTTGTGGCATTGTTGTGAAGAGCCTTAAGGAGAGTTCAAGTTGTAGGAGCTGTAACTTTTCTACCATGGTACCTGTGTTGCATTTCTGGCTTTGCTCTCTCTTTGGCTTGGATGGTAAAGGAACTAAACCAAAGCTTCTCCCTAAAGTTCGCCTAAGTGCGAATCTTCTTTGGTGTATCCCAAGACGCTGACCTGGCTTTTGATTCATTCTTTATTCCTGCTCTTTCTTTTTCTCTTAAATTCAGCTATAAGCAAATGTGCTAAAATAAAATTGTGCTAAACCATCATAGTATATAAAAAAAATGTTGGGAAATTAAGTCTTGACTGGTAGCAATGTCCAGATATATTTCCAGCCTGTGATGGCATAGTACTCACAAAAAGAGACATTTTTCTTTCAAAGAGAAAACTTCTCCTTTGATGCTGGTTATTTGGGCTTGGGAGAGTGGATGTAGCACAGTCCTGGCACCACCTTTGTACTGTAGAAGAAATCTAGTGACTTTTGGCTTTTTCTGTGCTTTTGTTTTGTTTTATTTTGGTTTTTTACTGATGCAGTGTTTTGTTTACTTCATGTGTGAACTGCTTAGTGAAGTGAGACCTGAACTAGTTAACTCTTCAAGTTGCTTTGACAAAATACACAAAATCTAGCAATACCATAGCAACAGCGTGACCCTTTCTGTTAGCCATCTCCACCTTCGAAGCTCTTCAAGAGCCCTGCAGCCTCTCTGGAATGCATGGAGCTCTGCTCAAGGTAAAGCTACTGGTGTGTAGGAAGGAGAAATCAGATTGCAAATGATGTGTCTCACACTGGGAGGGTGTGTGGAAGAAACATTTCAGTTGAGACTGCAATAGAGATTTATCCGAGACTACATGGGCATGTTTCTGAGAAGGCTGGAGACAAAAGGACCTCACAGAAGCTCTGGAGTTTTTGTTCACTTCTTGCTTGTTGTTTTTTTGAATGTGAAAATCTCTCCCAGCTAATCTCTGATTGAGCCAACTGACCTTCTCTATAGCCTGTAAATCACTTTTTACATTAAAAACAAAACTGAAGAGACAAGGTAGGCTGGCAGCTTAGGGATATGGTAACACCTCCGCTGGAAATGTAAGCAAGACTAATTGCTTCTAGAATGCTCAACAAACAAACCAACCACTTAATTAAGAATAATAAATCAAGTAAGGGAGGCAAATGTTTGAACATCTATCCCTTGCTATAGCTGAACTTGCAGGCATGTTATAGTTGCTCAGGGACATTCTTCTGCGTTACTTGAACACTGTGTAGGGGCTCTAATAGCACAATGGGGGCTTCTGTTCCACAGAAATTATTTCTGTGCTGGTCTGGTGTGTAGAAGGGCAGGTGGTCTGTGGTGCGAGGAAAGACATGCAGATTCCTGTCAAGTACTGTAGTGAGGGGGAGCCTTTAAAGGTCACAGTGATTGCTCTGGATTTTGGCCCTCAGGAGGGCCTCAGATGGATCTTAACTTTTCTGGTTATTCCACCATTGTGGACTTTGCTTCCTGAAGGATTCTTCTAGGCTATCGTTGTAGTTGGGACTGCGATTCTGGTAATTACTCTAACTTGTACCCATGAGTGGTAGGACTTGCTGGAATTGGACTTGATATTTGAGTGGACTCAGATATCCATGGGAAGGGATATCTCATAGGGTAAGGGATCCATCTCTTTAAACCAAGGCTGAGGGAAACCGGTTCCTACAGTCAGTCTCCCATGTCGGCAGTGTGGGCTGGGTTTTCAGCCAGCTTCAGAAAGGGCAGAAGTCCTGTCCAAAGCCCAGTCTGAGGCACCCAGGCGAGCTCTGTGCTTTGTAATGCTTTGAGTGTGTGGCAGCTTTCTGTAATGAGAGGCTTAGTGAGATTAGGGAGGTGACCAAACTGTAATTTTTATTTGGGCTAAATCTAGGAGATTTAGCCACAAAAACTATATTTATAACTGGGGAGGGAGGGAACTTTGGTGTTGCTGACTATCCCATTCAATGATGTGGGAAGGTTCAGAAAGTTATGGCTAAACCTTTTGAGAATGACTGGAAGTTTGACATTAATGAGGAAAAAATGCAAGGCTAAAAGCATCCCAGATGCATAGAATTCAATTACTTGGCAGTGCAGTTTGATTTTTAGTGTATTTTGCAGTACATTAGTAATTGATCTGTGCAGTATTTGTAACCGCAGAGGAGCTCTAGATGAATGTTTGCCGCGATTGTTACAAAATGTTCAATGCTGGAAATGAAATTTCTCCTTGCTGTGATTGTTCATCTGATTTATGGCTAATGGAAAGTAGCTCTCGTGCTCCTTTCTACAGCAAATTGATCTTGATTCTTCTTTAAAAAAATCCCAGTAAGAAGAATTGCTCTGTAAAAAAGCCCCAGTATGACGTTAAATCACGGTGAGAGCTGCTGCCTGGTGGATACGCCCGGCACATCTCCTGTGGCGCAGGCCACTGGGGTTTTTGCACTGGTGGTTACTCTGTGACTACAGCTCTGTGCCCAGGAGGCAGCTGCACTTGCATTCCAGAAGTGGAAGTTTCTCAGGGACCCAAAGCTTCATCATCCAAATTCTTTTAAGCCCAGAAAATCATTGGCAAATCTATTTCCGGCTTTGCTTACTCTCTCTCTTCCCCTGCACGTCATCAGTGATCCCGCTGTCTGAAGGAATCTCCCAACTCATTCTGTAATTTCTGTTGTGCATATACTTGTTCTTTGTTTGGTAGGAGCTGGAGTTCCCAGGTGGTTTCCAGTCCAATTCCTGGACAGGCTAAGAAAGGCTTAGTTTCCAAATGAGGCAAAAGAGAGTGTGTTTCGTCTGGTATGTGCAAAGACCCAGCTGTGCCGCTGAATCTCTTAATGACTTTTGTGAAAGTCACTCTGTGTCCCATTTTCCTCAGCTGTAAAATAGTGATTAAGCCCGTAAGGGATCCCACAGTCAGTGTGCGACGGAGTTCTGCTAAACGCTCCCTGAAAGAGCTGTGGTTTTATGGGAAGTTTTCCTCTAGGCTACTGGTTCCGTATCTCCCTCTTCCAGGACAATGTATGCTTATCCCTGACATGAGACCACAAATGTCTGTCTGATCCATGGGTTCCTCTCTTCTTGTATCCTACAGTGGAATGGACTGGTATTTTGAATTTTCCAGTCTGACACCAGTCCAACTAAGCATGCACTTACTTTTAGCGGCTTAGCTGTACAGCTGCAATAGAAGTTAAGCACCTATCAAAGGTCACAGCTGGATGAGAGCCAGTGGGCTCAGCAGCAAGCCTTGAGCAAACATTGAGAAGAGAGGCAATCCTTTCCCTGCAGCGTGATGGTATTGGTTAATTGCAAGATATAACGGGTGGAAGAGATGAACAAAGTTATGGGGAAGTGTGATCCCACAGTAACAGCAGCACATACTCTGCCTGCAGTGGGGTTTGCCGGCTGCCTTGCCCTCATTAGGAGCACAATGTTTCCTAAGTGTTAGAAAGTAAAAAAGCATCAGGAGACTGCTAAAAGAGATGGTATCTTGGCAGCTGGGAATGGGAGAGCGGCAGGAATACTTACAACATGAGGTATGAAAGGGAAGTGTCCTAGGTGTTACCTGTATAAGCATCAAGCCTTTTCCTTTTGTATTTGAGTCTCTTCATGTGCCTTTCTCTAGGCGCAGACAGCGAACTTGGTGCTGGAAGATGGGACGAAGATGAAGGGCTATTCTTTTGGCTATCCATCATCCACAGCAGGGGAAGTCGTATTCAACACTGGTCTTTCTGGGTAAGACAAAAGCAAATGAAATATAAGTACCAAAACTTCTCTGGAGCTTGTTAATGTGTGAAAGCTGCTTTTTCCGTGCTTGTAGGGTCCTGATCCAAGCATGTAGTGTTCTGTATAAGAAAACATTTTAGTCCAGGGATGCAGAGATAGTTAATGAAGAGACTTCAGGCAATTCTCTTGTATTATAGCATTTGTGGTGATGAGCAACTTTACAGACTGATATAACTAACCATAGTGTGGTATGTAGGAATCTGATCAATTTTCCATTGAATGCAGCCATTGCTGAGTCAGAGCAGAGGGCTGTCTTCATTCTTCCTCCTGTGCCCTGATCAAATATAGAGTTTTGAAGCATCTGGAGCCTTCTGGTAATGGAACCTGGCTTCAAAGTGCAAAATTCTTAAATCTTGAGGTTCCTGAGTTGGTCATCTATATGACCCATCCCTTATGACATTTGTTAGCTCGTACCAGTTAAGGATGCATTTAAACTCTGTGCCTTTTGCAGATAAAGGGTGGGATCAGATTCATGGCTAACCTAGCGTAACTCTCTGTCCTCTTGAGTGGTGGAAGGCAGTGGCTGACTTAGGATGGCAAACAAATGCTGCCGGTGCTGTTGTTGAACTGCTTGAGCAAAGGAAATCTATGCAGAGGAATAGATTTTGGTTAGGAGGACATGTCCCTGGGGAGGTGAGGCAGCTCTGAGGTTGTTAGTGCTTGAGCTTTTTCTGCAGTCATTCATAGCTGTCTTTGCCTTGCATTCTCCAAATTCTGCTCTCCTTTGGAAAAAACAGTACTCACAGAATGAGTTTTTAAATGGCCTCACTAGGGAGAATATTAAATTGCTGCAGAGGGGAATCTGTTTGCAAAGTTTTGCATTAGGAGGCAATTATTTAAGTATTTTGACAGCACTAATTACTGACCGTGTTAATATACCTGCCAACAAGCAACTGTTTAATATAGATCAGAATGATGGAGGGCACCAGAGTTCTCTTCTCAGTGATAGATTATAGGCAATAAATCTTGTCACATCACAAAAGTCAAGGAGGACCTGATGGATTAATTTCCTCTCCACATGTTACTGTGGCAGCAGAAGCTGTGTTTGTTCATTTTCTAGTGATTTGGAGAGGATGCTGTGAAAGAGAGATCTTTTCTGTGCTGGGGAGAATGTGGGCATGGAGGCAACATTCAAAATGTAAGGTTGTATCTTCAGAGCACTCTCCAGGAACATGAGCTTGATTGACTGATTCAAAGAAGAGAAAGAGAAGAGTTTGCAGCATTGTTGCAGATCATAGAAGTGACAGATTTGCTACCAGTCCGGGGATTGCTACCCAGTGAAAGAAACCCTACGGCTCTGCCTAGCACTCCTGAGCACAGAGATCGAGACCTTATGTATCTAGAGGAACCCAGCTACCTCTTTTCATTGACGCAGTAAGAGGCTAAGTGAGGGCGGTGCCCAGGGTTGGGGCCTTTTACAGGCTGTCTGGGCACGTAGCAATTTGTCAGTACAGGGAGCAAAAGGCTAGTACAGGGCGGGAGGGGTTGCCGTGGCTGCAGCCATAAGCCTCAGACCATGTCTTTCTGTGAAATGGATGTTTCTAGATGCTGAGTGGGGTCAGCGTGGGCTCTGTGCTGGGATGATTAATATGCTGCTCAGCACCTTGTCTCCTCATCTGGACTCCCACGTTCTGATTCATGTCATAGAACTGTGAGGCAAAGCACTTCGTGTGTGTACAGCTTTCAGGCTTGAAGTAGCTAAAGCTGGCTGAAATGTTGTTGTATTACTCTGGAACAGAGGGCAGAGAGCACTGGTTTGGGGGTGGAATGTTGAATTTTCATTAGAAAAGCATGAGGATGAACTTTTCAGAAACATTTGCTCAAAAAAAATATTCTAGTGCCGCAGCCATCTGTTTGTATAGGAACAAAAAGGAAAACGGGAGATTTCCAATTAAGAAAGAAGAAGAATTACAACCCATAAAATGTTCCCTTGTTTGAAACAGCTCAGTAAATGCCTTTGCCTTCGATAAGTCTGTGTGTGTTCCCCATGATATTCCAGTAAGAGAGCTGATTGACGGGAATTTGCTGAAATCAGGCAGGCCTTTGAGCAGGCACAGCAAGGATTACATCTTGCAGCATCTTTGGAGCTCGTGTTCCCATCTGCTCCTCAGTGCTCCACAAGGCTTTGTGCCTGCTTAAAGGGCATCGCGTCTCAGTGCAGAGCTGCCTTCGTACCCCAGCCAAAACCAATGGCTCTCTGTCCTTGTTTGCTGAATGCAAATAACATGCAAAGGTTAATTATATTAGCTTTGTCATTAACAAAGAGTCTTTTGGAAGCATAACCGATTGACTCAGAAGGAGAGCGCCATGCCAAATGTGCACATGCCATGCACTTACTGCAGTTCTGTGATCACACCGCGCTTTGTGTGGTTGTTTACCTGCAGCAGAAGTATAGATCTGAACAGCAGGAGAGGCTTACCTGAAAGTATTTCATGGCCTTTGTTCATTTGACATGTCATTTCTCAGAGCTGGCTGCTGTGCTGTGTTGTCTATATCTGCCTGCAACCATTCTGGGTTTTGTGAAGGGTTTCCCAATGTTTGACAATTAATCTTCTAGCAGGAATCCAATGTTCCATTAAGATGTCTCTTGTGACTTGCTGATATCTGGTAGATGGCTGGAGTTGCCAATTATGTATTGTTTAAACCATAATGACAACAATAAATTACTTTTTGTGTAGGACACATTCATCCTGAAGTATCTTCCTGCATTTGGCTAAATGTTTGTGTGGATAACTTCATCTGTTGCTAAATTAAAGCTGCTTTCAGGTTGAAAGACAGCAGTTTTTTTAATGGATTGCTGCAACAGTATGCTACAGTGTAAGGGAGAAAGTAAAGGACTGTGTGTTAATTTGAAGCTGAAATACAGTAGCATGAGCATGTAGACTATGTTTACCCTGTCTCCCTCTTTGAAGTTGAAAGTGGGACTGGATCTACTGGATCCAGAGCTGATACTTCGCAAAATCATAGGTTTGATCCTCCACTGCAGAAGAATGTTCCACTGTGCTTTTAGATCTGTCCTTGCTGAGAAGGGTATTCAGGCAGATGCTTGCACAAAGTTGCTGTTCCTGGGGCTTCTGCCTGGCCTAGAGATACAAAGACATGCTTTGGGGCCTTGTCACCAGGGTGGGCTGCCAAATCCTAAAGCATTGCCTTCAACTTGCCTTCTTCAGAGAAGAAGCCCTGAATGTCTCAAGAGCTGCAAGCTCCAGGCTGTGGAAGGGACCAAGTCTGGGCAAACAGCTCTGTTGTCTGTCAGCTTTACAGTTTGAGCTTTCTATTGCCACTGAGAGGGACAGGTTCTTACACCGCATGGAGGGAAGGACACAGCAATGACAACGCACTGCCCACATAGTGTGCCTAGGAAATGACGAAGCCCAAGCTGTTATCTGTGGGTCAAGTGATATACCATGCACTTAATGCAGTTCTATGATCGCTCTGCACTTTTGTAGTTGTTTACCTTATGTTAAATCACAAGGAGTCTGAGTTTGTTGATAGCTCAGGTGCTTTTCTTAAACAAAACGTGAGAAGCCAAAGCCTTTCCTTGTTCTCAGTGTCAAAAGTTTAAACATAGATGGCAAAGTCAGGGCAGATTCACAAATGTGTTTGCTTTTATACTGAGAATGCTTTCACATGAGTACCATTTCTGTCTTTTTGTCATATGGGAATTCAGACCTCTCCTGTTTTCCTTTCAACTCCAGACTAGTGTACTTTTCTTCTATTGCTTCTTCATCTAGATACACCGAAGCCTTGACAGATCCCAGCTACAAAGGACAGATTCTTACGCTGGCTAACCCCATAGTTGGAAATGGTGGAGTGCCTGACACGGCTGCTCTGGACAAAATGGGCCTCAGGAGGTTTCTGGAGTCTGACGGGATCAAGGTAACAGTGGGAGACAGAGCTGATCAAAGTGTGGTGCTAGCAGCCTAAGTATGTGTGTGTGTGCAAGAGTTTACTGGCAACCTCATAGAAGTTAAAAGAAATCAAAGATAATCAGCCTTTCTTTTTCTTCTTCTGGATGTTGTCCTTTGGAGGAACGGTGACAAAAGATAATCCATCTTGCTTTGTGTACCAGGCCATGTGCTGTCTGAAAGCGGTGTGTTTTCCATTAGTGATAGACACACTACAGTTTTTGTGAACTGGTATCCTGGATAGCTTTTTTTTTTCCACATTCCCTTCTGCCTTGTATTTATCTATGTTTGTCCAGGATTGTTTGTCACAGACAGATCAAATGCCAGTGAGAATGAGAAGTTTCTGTGTGCTGAGACTTCTCTCTATATGCCTTTACTACTGCAAACAGGGGAGGTGACAGTTGTGTAGAGAAGGCCGTAGGTACTAGTGCAGGAACCAGTATTTACACCGTGCTAAGAGGGGATATTGGCTAGGAGCGGGGCTGTGCCCATGCGGTGCTGACAGTACTGAAAAACAAAACCAAACCATGTAACTGCAGAACCGGTGAAATGCTTTATCTATCCTGAGGTGAAATTACTTCTTTATGAGCTATCTAACTCCACTGGAAAATGGAGTTGACTTTTGACATGAAATATCACTTAAAAGTGAAAACCTTTCTTAAACAGAAAAGGAATCAGATTAAAACATTTTGTCTTGTCTTAAATTTCCATTTTCTTTCTAATGGGAAGTATTTTCTCAGTTCAATGCAATTTGCAGCTTTGGTTACCTGGAAGCCGCATTATTCTGTGAATTTCCTAAGTAAAATGGCTCAAGTACAATCACAACAGAGCACTGAAGTCTTTACCCCTTTGCCAGGTACCTGTTCTGTGCACTCCCCCTGTGAAGACTCAGGTTTGCTATCTTTTTTGTTACTTAAGAGCAGCCATTCCATGCCTGCCTAGCCTCGCGTCCTGTCCACGATATGGTTTGCAGTGGGTGAGTGGTGAAAGTTCAGAAGGCACAGGGCAAGTGCAGAGTGATCTTTCAGTGTAAAATGATGTTTCTTCTCTCTGCAGGTTTCAGGTTTGCTGGTGCTGGATTACAGCAATGAGTACAGCCACTGGCAGGCTGCTAGGAGCCTGGGAGAGTGGCTGCAGGAAGAGCAGGTGAGCAGTCGAGGGGTAGCTACATTATGAGAACAGACCTATATGTATGGGAAGAGGGGAAAGAATATCTGACTTTGAGCTGGTAACCACTTCTCGGATGTCTTCAGCAGTCTGTACTGGGCTTACTGCTCATTCTGAGTTCTTAATTCCCCGATTCTTCATCCATTTCTCTTTTTCAGGGTGCAATGGTATTTCCAAGATCTGTCCAGAGGAATGTTAATTAAATGGGGATGTTTGATTTTTCATAAAAACAATACACATTAGGTTATATTCTATTCTCTTGTCAAATTCTTCTGTAGTGCTTCTGTAGTTGCCACGGTCATAACCTCAAGAGATGTTAACTGCCAGAACCCCACTGACTTGAAGCCATGAGAGTCAAGGATGTGTCAGTAGACTGCCACTGACTTGTGACGGCTTGGGAGGGCTAGGTGCTCATAAGTAAAGAAAAACGGGGCTCAGAAATGAGACAGATATTTGCCACATGAGCTTTTTATTTTGTCCTTTTTAATGCAGAAACTAGATTTGAAGAACTAAGCTATTTATGAGAGGGAAAAGGGAGGAGTGAAGGACTGGAAGTGAGGCAGCCTTGGTAATAGTGCTGCTAAGAGCGAGAGCTCCTTAAACAAGGACGTGTTCTTCTCAGCAAAGTGATCTGGCTGCTGTCTTCCTCTGTCTTAGCTGCTTGTTTTCTAACTTATCCTTCTCATGTGTTTTCTTAGGTGCCTGCGCTGTATGGGGTTGATACCAGAATGCTGTCCAAATTAATTCGTGACAAGGTATGATCTGCTTCCCTTGGTCCAGTTGCATTAACCTTCCTGTCGCTGGGCCCTTTTTCTAACAGTGCAGCAAACCTGGGGCAGCAATGCTACTGCTGGGCTGCCTGGACCTCAGATGCTGCTCAAGTTCCCTTGCTGTTTGAAAGGCTCTGTGTCTTCTGTACAGCTGAAGCCGTGCTCTGATCCCAGGGAGCCCCTTCTCCTTGGCTATGCTCTGGGTTTCCTGTTCTCCATAACTGAACCAGCACAAGCTGATGTAAAAGGAAGGCCTCAGGTAGCTGTGTCAGACTGGTGTGTCAAACACAACAGGTAGGAGTGTCAACTACATGTTGCCTCAGACAGTAACGGTCAGAGAGAGCAACAACTCTGAGATATTGTGGATTTTAGTTCACAGACAGCACCGCCTTTGGTCAGTGGAAATTCTCCTGCTCTTCAGAGACAAAGGAGTGCCTACAATAACTTAAGCTGGATTCCCAGCTCAGGCTGGTTTTCTTTGACCGAAGCCTGTTGTTATTTTTAATACTCATTACTTTTCTCTGGTTTCCAAGAGCTGACAATTGAAGGACATGAGCAGGATTATGTTGCCAAATGGAGGTTAATGTTAAGGTACATTTCACAGTGGCTGAAACAGTGATCAAAGCCAGTCTGAATGTAAATGTGCCTTGGAGGCTCCTCTGTTGTAATGGATGATTTGAAGCTGCTCTTTTCTTTAGGTGATCAGTTTGCAGTCTGCAGGCCAAGCTGCACACCCTCTTTCATTCCACAAAGCAAAATATGAACGACCCAGCTTGAACAGAGGAATATTTGTAGAAGTGAATTCTTATGGGAAGATAAGGCATTGCCCTGCTCGTGTAGACAGCAGACTGGTGCAGTTTAATACAATAGAAAATGGCAATACATTTTCTACTTTCTTGAGACATACCATTTAATGGATCAGTGTTGCTTTCATCCTGAGTAAATAGGCTTTCAATGTTTATCCTGTAACTTAGCAGTGTATGGTAGTAATGCCCATTATACCGGGACTCTGCGTAGTATTGGTTTATGGCTTTTAAAATAGTGCCTAATGTAGCCTTTTCTCCCGGTCTTCTCAGGTTGGAAACAATAGCTTAGTATGTCACTCCATGTCTGTTTATAAATTGGGAGTGAGAACAGGGCTTCATTACGATAAATGCAGAAATGAGCAGTGACTTGTTAGATTTTACGCTAAAGGTAAATGCAGGGCACCAGCACCATTTGGCTGAATAATCTGGGAGCAAGGTAAGAGAAAGGGTTCCTGTTTGAGAGCAATGGCTTTAGGGCTTTGTCATCAGCGTTTATGGGACAGACTCGTGGTGACACTTAGCAGTTTCTGTCGTTCCCAGGAACCTGGCTTGTTTAAGATGATGCTGACCTTTTCAGCTCTGCTCCACGCAAGACAGCCTGGAGTAGCTTTTGGTGTAAGGTGCTACTCAGGATGAGATAGGATGTCAGCCACTGTTAAGAGCAAAACTCTGTCTTTAAAACTTACCCTTAATACTGTGCATGGCAATGCAAGATGCTGGCTCTTTCTTGCCCTAGGAAAATGGCAAGGATACTTCCGGTATGGCCAACTGTGGAAGTATCTCACGGAAGTATTGCGAAACCCAGTGAGCAGTCCTACTGTGTGTGCTAGCCTGATATCCACAGCATGATCTAAGTTTAATATGCCTTATCGTGAAAGTGTTATGTGTTAAAAGTTACGACAAAGCATTGACTTCCTCTGTTTTACTTTCCTCTTCCATACTTGAAAAGTTCTATTTTGCACACTCTGTGCCCATGCTGAGAAGAGGTTAACCCTAGGTTAATGCCACTTGTTCCAGGAGTGGGGCAAAGCCAAAACAGGGATTTTTCCACTGAGAACTTTAATGAGCAGAAGGTGGACAAGGATATGCTGCTAGCAGAGCAGGAGTGTCCTAGCTGCTGTGAGTTGGTAACAGCAACAAAGAGTAGAGCTTGCTGGAGATGATTTTTTCTAACAGTTTATTCAGAAAACAGCTGCACTGGCCTGCCTCCTACATAGCTTTGCCTTACCCCAGCTCTGCTGCCTTGTAGCTATCCACAGGAGGTGGCTGAAGAGGAGAGGAGACCTGATAGCGGTCTCCGGGGAGACCTGATAGCGGTCTTCCAGTACCTCAAGGGGGCCTACAAGAAAGATGGGGAGAGACTGTTCAGTAGGGCCTGCTGTGATAGGATGAGGGGCAATGGTTTTAAAATAGAGGGGGGTAGATTTAGATTGGACATTAGGAAGAAATTTTTCACCATGAGAGTTGTAGATCACTGGAACAGGTTGCCCAGAGAGGTGGTGGATGCCCCATCCCTGGAAACATTCAAGGCCAGGCTGGATGGGGCTCTGAGCGACCTGATCTAGTGGGGGATGTCCCTGCTCTTTGCAGGGGGGTTGGACTAGATGACCTTTGAAGGTCCCTTCCAACCCTAACCATTCTATGATTCTATGATTCTATGATTCTATGATTCTATGAAGACCTCACAGTGGGTTTCCAAACCCAAAAAGCTTCAAACTGCTTTGTGGATTACTCCCAGATCTACACAACAGTTATTTGAGGATCTGAATTCTGATCCTCTTGGAAGGCAACCAATTTTACTGTCACTGGACAGCTTGCCAAACTGTCTATTAATAAATTTTACTGCTGACAATGCCTTTCCCCTGAATGAAGGATTTAAAACAGATTTTTGATACCAAGATAGGCTCATAACCATTTCTAGCATCTTCGGAAGTTTATAAGCTGCCAAGAAACCATCTCTAAACAGCTGTTGCAGTTGCTATGCCTGTCAGCACCTTGTCCCAGTATTCACAGCTTCTCTTTGCTCATGCTTTGTTGTTTACTGGTGTATTTCCACAGGGCACGGTACTTGGGAAGATTGAATTTGAAGGTCAACCCGTGGACTTTTCAGACCCAAATAAACAAAACTTAATTGCAGAAGTTTCAACAAAGGTGAGAATTTCTTCTGTAGTCCCAGGGCTGTACACTCCAGGTAGTAACTGCTCCCCATTTGCTCTGGGGATCATCCAGTCTTTCTAAACAAACAATTTGGGGACCTTTTCTAAACCATACACCTTTCCAGGCCTTTGAAGGACTGTCATGTCCACATCAACATTGTAGAATCCCCATGGTTCCTTAGGTGTAGTGTTAAAGATGTAAAATGAGCTGTGTTGAGCTGCGTGTAGCCTGAACGCTACTCTGATCAGGGGATTGTGTGTTACAAAGACAGAATTAAGAAATATTGGGGATATAGTTAGACCTAGTATATAGTGGACATTTTCAAGCATAAGAAGAATTTAAAAAAAGAATGGTTGCTTTCCTTAAATACATTTCAGGGAAGCTCACAATAGCGTTTGGTAATCTGTGTTCAGACATAATTTTGTTGAGGTAAATCCAGAAGACATTTTTAGATTTCAGAAAGCAACTAAGTTAGGAATCCCCTGGATCTAAAGTTCCTGGCATTAGCTGCTTTGTCTATAGATCTTTACAGAACAGCAGTTAAGTTTGCACTCTTGTTAGCTGGGTGTGCAAACTATCTTCAACCACAAGCTGAGCAGAACATTACAAATCACAGGGATGTAGCAAACCAGGCCCATACTGAAAGCAGAAACTATTCTTGTTCCAACGCAACGACTAACATCTTAAGTTGTGGACTCTTTGGGGATTTGATTGTGGGATAAAGAGTGCCTTGGGTGCTTAATCCCATTGGCTGAAGTGAGAACTGAGCGTATGAGTCCATTTGCAAATTCCATACTTACTGTGGTGTTCACAGCTCCTTCAAGATCCGTAAGGCTCTGGAAGAGCTCTGCAGACAGTTGCTTGTGTACTGTTCTGTACACAAGCTGGTGTGTTATAGCATGAGCGCGAAGCAGTCCTGAACAAACTGGTCAGTGAGCAAGTGGGAATTTGAAGTGCATTCTCCATCCAAGCTTGGATTTACAGTAGTCACTGGTTAGCTGGGATGCCACTGGAATACATAGGCTGCCTTGCAAATCTTGCCTTCAGGGATCTCACCAACTCGTGCCAATGCCTCCACTGTATTTTGAGTTCAGGGCCTTGTTGCTACACAGAGGGATGACAGTTGCTTATTGAGGTTGTGATCTATGATTGCAAGATGCAGATGGAGCCATTTTGAGCAGTAACTCAGACATAAGTAAGGCTGCTGATACTAAACTCTGCAATTACTAAGACAGAATTACTGTAAAGATGCTGCAGATAGCTTCTAAAAGGGAGATATAAGATGATTAACGGAGCTTTGGTGGTCTCATTATGTTTATAATTTCATTTTATAGGCTTAAAAAGCAACATCACAAATAAAGCTGAAAATGAAGTAACCTGTTCAATGCTGGTAATTACTGGACATGATAGTCTATCTCTTACCAAACAGATATTTTCATATAAATCAGGATACAGTAAGATCAGGAATCTGCTTATCAATTGTACATTGGGAGTGACTGATTTTTTAAATTATTATTTTTCCCTCCACCTTCTTTAGATGCTAGTGGTATAGAGTCTATTTGCTAATGTGGCTTATATAAGGCAGGGAATGTAGAAAACAGCCAGTATTTTGCAACTTTTACTGGAGATTTATTTTGATGCATGTGATGGTCAGAGTCTGTCCTGGTGCTGGCTAGGATGGAGTTAATTTTCCCCTGAGCTGGGAGAGGAGCTGGAGCTGGTGGCACCTGTGGCTGGGGACACAGCTGGGACAGGTTACTGCTCAGCCACCAGCTGGGACAGGTTACCCAAACTGGCCCAAGGGCAGCTCTATCCCATGGGACACCAGCTCAGGGTGTCAGTGAGGAGGGGGCTGAGGGGAAGCTTCTCCTACTCAGGAGGAAGCTGGGCATCAGGATCCACTGTGAGCTGTGGTACTGTACATTATGTGCTTCAGCATTTTCTGTTATTGGGGGGTTTTTTTGTTTGTTTTCTATCTCTGTTTTCTTTTCTTCTGTTGTTCTCTTGAACTGTTTTTATCTCAACCCATGAGTTTTGCCTTCTTTTCTTTACGGATTCTCCTCCCTGTCCCACTGGAGGCGGGGGGGGGGTGAATGAGAGACTGCGTAGCTTGGTCCTGAGTGGGGCTAAACTACGACAGAGTCCCAAAGCAAATGCCAGGTATTTAACCACTTGAAGTGTAAAAGGTCACTTCTATCCATAGAAACAGCCCCACGTACTCTTTTTTTTTTGGTTCTCAGAACTACTCCCAGCAGGAGTTTCAGCTCTCCCTGACTGCTGGCTCACAGCCTTCCCACATCATCCTTTCAGACTGGGACAGTTTTTTACAGGCTGTGCAGTGAACAGATGAGGGAAATCCTTTGGCTTTAAGGGCAATGTATTTTAACAGTTCCATGATCCAGTTTGCAGCCTGGTTTCTGTCTAGACATACTCTCAGGCAGATGCAGGGGTCAGTGCTCTGCAGTACAGAGGAACAGTAAGTGTGAGAAGTGGAGGGAGAGTTGTGAAGACAACACCACCTAAAATCAGTCTGCTGTTGAAGGAAATGTAACAAATCATAGCCTAATTAATTGGACAGAGAAGAGTTTTGAGAGTAAGGTAATTAAAGTACCTCAACGCAGTTTTGTCCCACAGCTCCCTCTGGCTGTTAGAACAGCTAAAGAGAACCTTTGAGGGGGATCGTTGCTTTATAATGTTTTGCAGATGTTGTGAAGACTTGAGGGGTCTCCAAAAGCCCTTTTAAAAAGGAGGGTGAGTTTTTCTTAAGGGGCTCTGGCACATGACACTAAGTTAGTTTCTGTCAGAACTGGACACCATAATCTTCTTGAGATTTTTGAAAACCAATTCCCAGAAGCCTGAAGGAAAGCAGGTAGAAGACCCGTACAATTCCTGTTCAGTGACAGAGCTGCACCATGGAATGTGGAAGTAGAATCCTCTAGTGTATTGGTGACTGTGAAGATACTGTCATATTTGATGTCAAGCAGAGCTTCATATCAGAAGCCTTGAGCGATCCAAGACCCAGTTTCGATATGATTTCCATTCTACTCATTCTCAAAAAGGGATTGTGGCATGCTTTGCTATCTGATTAGGTAGTGTGTACAAAATATGCTCCGATACAAAAGTCTCCTTTCAGCATTACACAGCAGAAGTTGCAACAGCAGGGGTAAGACTATTGGCTCTGTGCTGAGTCATGTCCTCGGAGGTGGATTAGGAACCACTGGCAATTCATGTGTTGCAGCTTGAAACCTTGTAGTGAAGGGAGGTGGCTCCTTGCGCCCCATCTCTTCCACCCTTGCTCCTGACATGGCATTAAGTCACTCCTGGTGATGATCAGAGCTATCCTCACACAGGACATGTTCTTGCATCCTAAAAATCTCTTCGTCTTAATCTTTGGGAAGATAAAAGTTAAAACAAGAACTGAGTTAGGATAACACAGAGGGAGGAGTTAATATTCTGCTAATAACCTTCATCTTGGGTTCCCTGTAGAGGGGATATTTTTTCTTCTGGCTAGTTGTAATCCTCCTATGAAAAGATTCAGTTTGTCACCGAGCACTGGGCATATTGGGCATGAATTTTAGCATCTTTTCATAAAGGGGCCCAGCTGTGAAATATGAGTGCCAGGGAGGCTGATTAAAAGGGAGTTACATAGTTGGTTTTTAAAAAAAAAAAAACAAACAAAGAAGACTTTGTTTTCAGTGGTGTATTGCACAAGAGAAAAGCCACTTCAGATAAAGTAAACTTACCAACATCACCTTTTAGAGGCTGACCGTAACTGAAGGTAAGCACAGAGCTTGTTTTTAGAAGGAAGAAGGCTGCCTTATGTGCTTATTGATGAATAACATCCCAGCCTGGTGCTAACCGCAGTCATGTAACAAGTGAAATAGTTCAGCAAGCTTCAAAAAGAAGCTGTCCATGAATTACCTTACAGCAGTGCTGCAGCTCTCTGTCAGTATGTCGGCATGTTGCAGGATCGAGGCCGGTATAACATACGGTGGTTTGACAATGCTGTCTTCCATGCTGGCTGCAACCAATAGATAAGTGGGTGTACAAAGCATAATGGTCCAGATCTGGGACTGGTGACAGTTTACTTTGTGGAATGGGTTAAGGAACAGCAGCTGCAAGAGGAGAAGTGTCGTCTCATATTTCTCTCCTGTGAGGACAGGCTGAGAGAGTTGGGGTTGTTCAGCCTGGAGAAGAGAAGGCTCCGGGCAGACCTTATTGCAGCCTTCCAGTACCTAAATGGCACCTATAAGAAAGATGAAGACAAACATTTTAGCAGGGCCTGTAGTGATAGGACAAGGGGTAATGGTTTTAAACCAGAAGAGAGTAGATTTCGATTAGACATAAGGAAGAATTTTATTACAATGAGGGTGATGAAGCACTGGCCCAGGTTGCCCAGAGAGGTGGATGCCCCATCCCTGGAGATGGACAGCGCTCTGAGCAACCTGATCTGGTTGGAGATGTCCCTGCTCCTTGCAGGGGAGTTGGACTGGATGGACTTTAAAGGTCCTTTCCAACCCAAACCATTCTGTGATTCTATGGTATGTAAAACTGTCAGGTCCATATGAACATAAGTCATGCTCAGTGGCATGCGTGGCCTGGTCTGTACTACTGTGATGTACTGCAGGTCAGGCATAGGATATCTCCAGCTGTGCTATGCTTTGGTCTTACTGTGACTGGAGGGTCAGGGTGGTATTTAAGGTGATGGACCTGTAGCTGATGCAAAGTAGCCTTGCTTCACTGGCTTCAGCAGGATAATTTAACTTCAACTGAAAATCTCTTGCTATATATCTGACTTTTCTCTTGGGCTGCAGTAATCTGTGAGAACTGGCTTGCTGCTTCACTGCTAATGAGGTGAAACACAGGAAAAAAGCTTTTCATTAGCTATGGAAACAAGTGATTTCTTAGGGATTGCTGTTACTCCTGTAATCAACGGTATATAAAAGAGTATTATAACTTCTACTTTCACAGAAAAATGAAGGAAGCGCTAATGTCTGCAGTACTTCTGGAGATTTCCATTTAAATTGACTGTTAAGTACCAGTTGCTACATGTTGGTGAAAAGTTATGCTACTCCTCTTCCCTGTGTTTTGGGGGCAGAGAGTGATCTGTCATTTACAGCATGGTCTGTCTTTTTATAGGAGGTCAAGGTTTATGGCAGAGGGAATCCAATTAAAGTTGTAGCTGTCGACTGTGGGTTGAAGAACAACGTTATCCGTCTGCTGGTAAAGGTAGGTCAGTGCTTTATGTCCTTCATCTCTTGTTTTGCTTTGGTAGAAGCCTCACCTGTATTCACTAGCCTTCTTTCCACCTGGACACATCCGTTCTAGTAGCAGTTTCTCTCCTAAAATGAGGTACAATTTTTAGGATTACTTTTATGGGCTGAGAGGTGTTTTCTGAACCTCTGTATTTAGGCAGTAAGGAAGAGGACCTGTGCCAGCAACTTCTCAGCAATGAGAAGAATTCCTAGAAGGTGAGCTTTAAAAAGGCAAGGCATAGCCTCTCGAAAGAACAACCAAGGAATGTCAACTCCATATTGTCAAAAGTAAATAAATGGGGGAAAATTTGCAGTGAGGGTGGTGAATGACTGACATGGGCCCAGAGAATTTGTGGAACGCCCGTCCTTGAAGATACTGAAGACTCAACTGACCAATGCCTTCAGCAACCTGCCCTAAAGTTGAATTTACCCCTGCTTTGAGCACAGATTGGACCAGATGACCTCCTGAGGTCCCTCCAGCCTGAGTTATTCTTTAATTCTATGATTCTGTGAAAATCTTTTCCTGTTGTTAGCACAGTGGTGTAGCAGTCATTGCTTCTGGAGGCGCACACAGGAGGAATGAATGCGATGCCCTCTCATTCTCTAGATGTACAGAGTTTCCCTGTTTCTGTTTTTCAGTTATGGTAGATGTTCATCTCATTTTTGATGTGCAGAACTATTTCTGGCATGTCATAGGGCAAGGCTGTGAAGCCCTATTTTAGCATTTAGGATGAGTGCACTGTGTAAAAGTGAACATATTTTACGTTTGTGCATACACACTTACTTAGTATTCCATTAGTAAGTTTTGATCTCATTAGTGGATTTCAGGCAAACTTGACAAACTCTGAGGTGGCTCAAAAAGACTAAGTCTACCAGTTTTGTGAAAATCATCAGGGCAGATAGTGAAGCCTCATTATTGTCCCTAGCAAAGGAATGACTGAAATCCAAACTGAACCTTTGGAACATGAGAGCATGGGAACAACCTCCTGACACAAGTTCATTTGTTTGCCTCTTCTCCTCATTTCTTGTTCCCTTGGTTTTTTTCCCAGCGAGGTGCAGAAGTGCATTTGGTTCCATGGGACCATGATTTCACCAGCATGGAGTATGATGGGCTCGTAATTTCTGGAGGTCCAGGGGATCCCATGAAGGCCCAGGCGGTGATTCAGAATGTCAGAAAGGTACAGTGTAATAGCCATAGGCCATTTATTGTTGTTTATTTGCCTTTTTTAAAGTGCCTGAAATCTAAGCAGTTGGCTATACTAACATGTTACGGACCAAATGTTGTTCAGTCATTTCAGCTGCCTGGGATATTCCTCATCTTGGTCCACTGGGAGTTGTCTCCAGACCAGTATTTACAGCCCTTGGTGAACAATACATAGTACACATGATTACCATGATTGCATTACTGGTGCCTTAAAGTACCCTGTGCTCTTTCAGGACTTCTGTGACCTTATGAGAGAACAGCTCTGATTTCACAGTGCTCCCATTTGAAATAATGTCGTGCACTAATGGCTGTAATGCAGAGCGTCATTGTTTATTCCTCTCGAGTAGACCAAGACATCAAGCTGCTCGCTAAGGCTTCCCTCTGAAGCAGAGGAGAGGAGGAAACTTTCCTTTATAGGCTGTTGCTACCCTTGCATTCAGCTTTTTCCCAAGTCTGTGTGGCTGCTGTGAGAGAACTAGCATAGCTTATGCTGGAATTGCTGAACAGAGACGCTCTAGTATCTCTTGAAAACCTTTTCATTTTAGGTCCTGGAGAGCAATCGCCCAGAGCCCTTGTTTGGAATTAGCATGGGGAATTTAATCACTGGAATAGCAGCCGGAGCTACTTCCTACAAGATGAGGATGGCCAACAGGTGCGGCAGCTCTTCTGCTTCCCAGGGCCCAGATAAACCAGCTCAGCACTGCAAAAGACCTCAGAGCATCTTTGCTTTGCTTCTGAACTACCTTAATGGGAGCTAGCATGGCAGTAACACTACTTCTTCATTCCGGCCATTCTCCTTGCCTTTAATTTAAACTGCCATTTCATGCATTGCTTTTTTTGAGGGTATTTTGAAAGTATGTGATGTAATTGATCCCCATCAAACTGAAGGATAACAAAATTTCTCCGAGGACTTATCATTTTGAGGTTGGCTGCCAGTATTGAACAGCTACAACTGAACTGCTATGTGTAGCCCCACAGTTATCAGCTCTTCCCAACTGTGGCATTTGGACACATCTAGCAACTGCACCCCCTGTTCTCTGATCCTTTCTCTTTCAGAGGACAGAACCAGCCTGTCCTGAATGCAGTGAATGGACAGGCTGTCATCACAGCTCAGAACCATGGTTACGCCATCGACAGCTCTACCCTCCCACCGGGCTGGAAGCCTCTCTTTGTGAATGCCAATGATCAAACGAATGAGGTGAGCTCATGCTTTCCAGTTGCCTGCACATAGCAGCCTCTAGTGAGCAGAGGTTCCAACTCACTTTATTTCACCTCCTAGAAGCTTGCTGTCAGATGGCAATTAGTTATCATGACTAAACTTGATGATCTGACCACCTACTTTACTTAGGGCCCTGCCTTACATCCCAAAAGGGAGTGGACCACTACCACGATTCTCCATGCTAACACAAAGTGTGGAATTGCAACAGTGACCTTATGATTTCCCTTGAACAGCTGCCTTATTAATTTATGTGATTTCCCACCATTACTGGTGCTCACTCAGTTACCGTTGTCCTAGGGCTTGTGCCGCAGGTGCGTTGGCCTGTATCACTGTTTTGTTGGTTCTGTGTTGCCCGGTGCAGAAATGGACTATTATTACAGTCTAACTTGATCTGTTATTGTAAATAGAATTCCAAGGTCTAAAGTCATGAGAGAGAGAGGCAGTTACCTCTAGAGAACAACTTACAGGATCTAAGATAGAGGTCTCATGTCAAGTGACGTCAATGTAGGGTAAAAAAATTCAAAATGCCTGGCCTCTGGAGGTTCACAGCTGAACAAGGAAAAGCATAGGAAGGAAAACAATATCCCATAGCTCAGGTTTGACAAGGTCAGACAGACATTGAGCCTGAGACAGACATCTCAGGCTTTGTAATCGCCCATTTTAAATTTTGTCCGTTAGGCCCAGTGTTGTACGAGTCAGTGAAGTCTTGTTATTTATCAGAAAATCATTGAAAAGAAGGGATTTTCAAAAGCAATTTCCCCCACGGGAATACAGCTGTCCATTGTTTTGTATAAATGCCCCACATCAAGTCTGGCAGGTTGAACAGTGTTTTTCTGGCTATACTTTGCAGGATCAAGGATCAAAAATTTCCAGCTGATGGTTTTAGAATAAGTTTGTTGTTTGTCACTTGCTGTTTTCTTTGTCTTTACCGATGTATCTGAACAGGTGTGGCTTTCTGTTCCTTTGGCCACTTGCAAGGAGATGTCCAAGATGACTGTTTTTATTCCTGCAGGGAATTATGCATGAGACCAGACCCATTTTCACAGCACAGTTCTACCCGGATGCAAATCCTGGGCCAAGAGACACAGAGGTATTGTATGAGAGTTGATCTGGGCTTGCTTTCAGATGGTCTAGGGAGTACAGATGTTTATCAGCTTCAGTGACAAGTCTTGATGTTGGTGACGGTCCTAAGTCTTGGTTTTGGAAACGTCGGGTTCCTAACAGAGGGCCCAGTCATGTGTAGGCTTGTGTCTGCTTAGCTTGATCCGCAGCTAATTACAATCAGCAGCAAGGCATCTATTGACTTCTGTGTGCTTTGGATCAACGATTCCATTCATGTGATGTGGATGCTTTGAGTCCTGATGGGATTATTTGTGTGTTGGAAGTTACTGAAGTGCTTCAGCCTTTGCAGGATCAGGCTCAAATCTCTTGTACCTGGGGTGATTGCAAAAGGAAAAGGATTTTATCTTAACAGAAAAAAATACTAGCCAGATGCTTTGTAATAAAATCATTAACTTTCTAATACATTTTAGTTCCACTTTCAAATTTTATAATTACTGTAGAGTTATGTAAATGGATTCACACTTTTTCTCTCTGGTTCTCCTAAGTGAAATGAAATTTTAATCCCCCATCTGTGACTTCGCACAAATTCGATAACAACTGGTTGCATAGTCACAGGGCATGACTAAGCAGCAACAGGGGATACGGAAGGCAGAGGAGGCATGTCTGAACATAAATAAACTATTTAGCATTTCTTGAGAGAGGAAGATGGAAGAATACATAGAAGTGCTTAGTTTAATCTTAATTTGATGATGTTGATTAAACCTGCAAGTAAATCTATTGATATTAAGAAGTTTCTGAGCAATCTGATTGACTAGTGAATCTCAGAGAACTGAAAACAACCCTCAGCTGTGTCTTTTCCAAGTCTGTGCACTCCCGCTGCTGGGATGGGTTTGACAACATAGTGCCTATCCTGCTAGGCCTGCAGGACCCATCCGTACTCCTTCCCTAGGTAATTCCCAGCAGCCAGCTTCAGGGGCCATGTGGACAGAAGCTCTGCAAGCCTGGGGTCAGGTGGGGAGGTGGGGAGCCTGTCCCACTGTCTGCAGCTGCCTGCATGCCACTGGTGGTCACACCGCCTCCGCTGCCTGGCCTGGCTGGAGAAGGCTTTTCTCACAGCTGATCTGGCATCTCTGGAAGGACAACACTGATTTGGCACAACTGGTGTTTAGATGTACCCGTTCAGATCCCAGCTCTGTAGCAGGCTCCATTCCAGAGGATTCCCTTGAGCTAGTGAAGTGTATGCTCTTCTGTATTTTGGCTTTTAATGCACGCTCATTCATTACACTGCCAGCCCTAGGCAAGCAGAGCACGCAGATGTGATTGATATGTGTTTTCTTCCTGGTATGACCTCACTTTCTTGAATGCAGCTTTGTCGGATACGTCAAAGTTGTTAAATAAATTTCAAATAATGACCCCCTTTTCACTGATGGTGTAAATCTGCCTTCTGAAGGCTGCAGAGCAGAATTGATAGCTTGAGCTCACAAATGTCCTGGTTTTTTCCTTCTTTGCTTGGTATTTATTTAATTCCACTTTGGAGATTAAATACATGTGTTTATTTTTCCTAGTTCCTGTTTGATTCCTTTATTTCACTGGTTAAGAGAGGGAAAGGCACTACCATTTCCTCGGTCCTGCCCAAGGCTGGAGCAACAGCTTCCAGAGTGGAGGTCAGTGTACGAGTACTTGTTATTCATGCCTTTCAGTGAGGCTAGGAGCTACTTAATTCCTACTGAAACCGCGGTACAAAATGGCACAAAAAGCTGATCACGGAAGTCAAAGGAGACTTCCCTTACAAACGGCCTGTCAGCTGCCTGTCTCTCATTCATTGGGCATCTCTTATGTGATTAACTCCCTTTTCTTTGAGAAAGTTTTAAGATCTGATGTTTCGTGTATTTTTTCTTTGTAGTTCTCTCAAGAACGGTACTCTCATAGCAATATATGAGGTGCCCTGGGATAATCTGACCTTGAGATTTTGTGCTAGCAGCATAATGTTGATGCTCTGTTGCTTAGCAAATAAGTCTGAAATTCCTAGTGTGAGCTGAATTTCATACAGTTTTGCTGTCTTAGAAGGCAACTGGACTTTGTGGCCAGCTGAAGTGAGGCGTGGTTGTCTATAAGCACATGATTAACAATTAATGTGGTTATTGTATGCCCTGTGCATAAGTCATGTGTTTCTCTAGCCAGAGATATATGGAGGAAGTCCAGTAGAAATATTCTTATAAGTAAGTAAAACTGTAGTGGTTTCGGAGGTGACTTTTCTTCTTTTTAGAACTTATGTTCTGTAATTTGAAACTGTGCAGTGCTACAGAGTCTCTGTTACTTCAACATCCACTACCATGGGACTGATTTTTTTCATGCTGTTTGATACTTCTAGGTCTCCAAAGTTCTCATTCTAGGATCTGGGGGTCTCTCAATCGGTCAGGCAGGGGAATTTGATTACTCTGGATCCCAGGCTGTGAAAGCCATGAAGGTGAGAGAATACTCTGTAAATACTAACCTAATGCAATTTACTTCCCCTCCTCACAGCTAACTATCATCATCCAACTATGGTACCACTAGGGCAAGGTGAGAATAAATTACTGCAGGGAAATTTAGGCATTTTTTGTTTGTGAATTTGTTGGTTGAGTGGTATGAGTTAACCACTCTCTCTTCTGAAGAGAGACATTTTCAAGGTTTCCATTACAGTCTTCAAACAGTTTGATATTTGTGATGTGGCACTGGGCACTCCAGGCTTGTCATGTTGAATGGAAATGAAGAGAAGGAGTATGGTTAGCTACATCTGAGCTGAAATTACTGAAACTTTTGTGATACGCCAACACACTGCGAGGTAGACAAATAATAACAACAGCTGAGTGGCTGGCTGTAGTCAAGACTGCTCCACAAAAGACTTTGCACCCCTTATCAAGGAAGTTTTTCTGAATGGTATTTATTTTAAACGGGATGAACTTTTTAAGGTTCATATAAGCCACGTTTTGTTTCCAGAATAGATTTATAATCTTTGAATGAATGAATGAAAAGTTGTTCCTTTGGATGAATTTTGTCCAGTAAACTTATTACCCATTTTCTGGTGTTCCATTTCTGAAGATTGGAGAGCTACATTATTCTGAAGCAAGCAAAAATGCATATGTACTTGTGTACATGTGTGAGAAATGCATGCATTTAAAATGGTGATTTTGCTGAAGCATCCCATGTGGTGTGCTTACATGGTGGGTTTTGGGGTCTAATTTGCTCTGGCTGTTCCATGCTGCAAAAGTGCAAAGCACCTAGAGGGGGTGGGAAAGAGGGGGAAAGCTCTTGCTAGGAGAAGATGTAGAAGCGTAGCAGTATTCCTGTGATGGGGTTACTACTGGTAATGTAACAGTTGCCTGGGCCCCTGAGTTTGTATCTAACCTTATGTGAAGAAGAAGAACTTACAGAAGTCTGACAGATTCAGAGCAGATGTTGCAGCTGCCTCCAGATGAGGTGATGATTATGAGCAACTCTGAGACTGTTCAGACATCAGGGCCATTCTATTCCTGTGCTGACCCTGGAGTCAAAGAAGGAAAAAATCAATTACAGTAATCTTAAATATAATCTACGGTTGGTCCCAATGTTACAACACATCTTGCATTCTGTATGCTTTGTTTGGTCCTGTACTGCTATTGCTGAAATAGCAGTTTCAAACTACTAGTTCAAACTGGCCACGTCATCAAGAAAACAAGAACAAGTTAGGAGTGGAGGATCCCAGAGTTGGTGAGTGCAGATAATGACCTGAGTTGGAAAGGAGGCGTCTCTCTCCCTTTCTTTCCTCTCTTGTCCGTCAAAATCAGCTCTGGTTTGTGGAAGAAAGTGAGCTTTTTAATGATAAATCTCCCTAGCTTGACCTCCCACAGTGCCCTTTCCCTTCCCGTGGCCACAAGCCAGGTGCTGTGATCTGCGGGCTAATCAGCCGTTCCAGCGGCAGCGCTTGCACCTCCTGACCTTGCTCTGGCAGAGTGATTTACAGTTGCATGCGAGAGAGAAGGCCGTTGGTCAGTGGCTGCCACAGGAAAGCATTTCTTTCCCCTTTTTCCCCTTAGACTTTTTTTTGTTGTTGTTGTTATAAATAATCACCATTAATTGTCACTGCTGGATGTTGTGATTCATTCTGCTATGTGCTGCTGTTCTTCCTAGTCTGCTGGATGCTGATTCCTTATAAGACGGTGCCGTTGTTAGTATTCAGTCCTATACAGTTAAATGGCTGCCTCTTTTAAAGAGTAAAATCCTGTGGAGCTGGGACTTTCCCAGTCAGTGAATTTGTGTTTGCAAGAATGTTCATCAAAGGCAGGAACATCCTCTGAAGAACAAGACTTGGAAACATCTGTGAAAAATAGAGACTGGCTTGTAGTCACCTGAAAAACTTCTGGATTACATGCTGTGGGGATTCTCCCAACTGGTCTGAATACAGATGGATATTACACAAGAAGAGGAATAGAGCCCTCCCAGAGTATTATTAATTCACTGTTTTAATTAAGTTGTAACAAAGCTCTTGAGTCAGGATGGGTGGCCATTGCACGGAGTGTTATGTGGTTATAAAAAATTAAAAATGCAGAAGTTGAAGGAAAGGGTTTCAAGGACAAACAGCAAGTGGATTGAAATCCAACATCCTGAACAAATGGGCCAGAGGATGTCAGATCAGTAAAATGTATCTCTCTTAGCACAGTAAGCATTAATTTTCTCATTAATTATCTTCCTCATTACTGCTAGCTGGTCCTTAAGACACCTTGCCCCTGGGAGGTAGGAAAGAAAGGGCTGAGATGTACAGATACTCCAGATTGTTGGACAGGGCTATACCTCTCCCTTCCCCATTCATTACAATAGAATTATAGCTATGAATTTCTGAATACATTTATTAGAGAAGAATGTTTTGGTCAGAGATCTACCCTTTTCCCTCTGCACCACCGTGAAAACTACCCAGTTTGGGGTAATTTGTCTAAATTTGAAATATTTTCCATGAGTATTTTATCTCTTCTTTCCCTTCCCTGTTCCACACATTTCCAAGGGAAGTGTGATTCAGTGAAAAAAATCCAACTTTTCATGGGGAAAAAAGGTCAGCAGAAATTAACTTAAAATACTGGCTTAAAGACTGGCTGTAATCAAAGGAAGGAGAAGAAATGTTACCAAATACTTGAACTAAACAGAGCTCTGAGTGAGAACTCCACTGCTCCAGGTGAGCTGTATATTTGTTCCCCCAAACCAATGGGTCAAGCAACACAAATTTTAAGCAATCACAGAAAAACCCTATGACATTTTCATTCTTACTGTAAACTGGGGAAAAATAGCAATTGCTATTCTGGTCTCAGCAATGCTTCCATAGCATTTGCTCAAGAAATGGCTGACTTAGTCTACCAACCTTCTTCTTGTTCCTTTTTACTCTTTTTTTAAGCTCATCATAGTTCTCGTTTTTAATAAGACTCATCATTGTTGTTTCTTAACCTCCACAACTTCCACATAGCAAATCTTTCTTGTAAAATGTATTTTGCACCTATAATTAGCATTGTTTGTAAATGGTTTCTTTGTTTGTAGAAGTTTATTGCCTTACAAGAAGTCGATGGAGATTAGAATGAGTTCCCATAAAAACGAGACCACAGCCTTTGCACTTCCCCGTCCACCTTTTCGGCAAAGCAGTAATACATTGTTCTTTATCTGCTTGTGGTTGATGTGGTTTTTTTAAGCTTGGACACACTCTAGTCTCATCGTGTTCTGGTTTTGTTTATTGGAGGGGGGCCTAAGGTGGCAGCTTCTGTAAGAAGCTTCTAGAAGTTTCCTCTGTGTCCAGTGGACTTGGCCGGGCCTAGGGTGGACCTGCTGCTGGCCAGGGCCGAGCCAATTGGTAGCAGAATGTTCCATGATAACACCTCTGCAATAACCTATTTAAGAAGGGGAAAATAGAAAAAAAAAAAAAAAGAGAAGAGAAGATGTGAAGAAGCTAAGCGGGGGCAGAGGCCCAGAGGGGGAGGCGCAGGCCTCATGGGCCTTGCAGGCCTCACCCCCTGGCCTCTCGCCAGGCGGCCAACTGGGCCCAACTTGGCCTGGCCCAGCTGCAAGAAGTGGAGAGGAGATGAGATGGATGATGTGACGAGATTCTGAGAGGCGTCTGCCAGCCTGTTACGAAGAACTTTTATTGTGAGAGGAATGGCTGCAGACGCCAAGGTCAGTGAAGAAGTAGGGGAAGGAGTAATGCAGCTCCTGGCCAAGATTCCCCTGCAGCCTGTGGTGATGACCATAGTGGAGCAGGTTGTCCCCCTGCAGCCCATGGAGGTCCACGGAGGAGCAGAGATCCACCTGGAGCCCATGAAGGACCCCACACAGGGGGAGGTGGGTGCCTGAAGGAGGTTGTGGCCCGTGGAGAGCCCTCTGGGGCAGTCATTCTGGAGACACTGCACTCCGTGGAAGAGATGACCCATGCCAGAGCAGTTTCACAAAGGACTGTGGTGTATGGGTGGGACCCCACAATGGAGCAGAGGAGGAATGTGAGGAGTTCTTCCCCCAACTACGAAGCAGCGGTGTAAAACAATGCGTGATGAACCGACCACAACCCCCATTCCCTCTTCCCCCCTGTGCCGCTCGGGGCGGAGGGGTAGGTGGTAGAGATAATGTTAAGCTTGGGAAGAGGGAGGGGTGGGGGGAGGTTATCTTGTTCTCTGTCTCATTACCCTGCTGTTTTTAGTAATAAATGAATAGTTTTCTCCAAGTCGAGTCTGTTTTGCCCGTAACAGTAACTTTTAGGATTTTCTCCCCGTCCTTATCTCAAACCTCGAACCATTTTTCTTATATTATCTCTCCCTATTCTCTCGGAGGCTGGGGGGAGTGAGAGAGAGACTGCGTAGTCTGGTCCCGATCCGGGCTGAACTACAATAGTCTTTTGTATTTAACAGACTGCTGTGTCTGAAGTATAGCATTTAAGATGTCCCCTATATAGCTGTATCAGCAAACTGTATCTGTGACTGGCCTTGTTAACTATAGGCAGGAAGACAAGCAAAATGAAAATACTCTGTAAGAATCAAAGGAACAATGTAACACTAGAAGGTTTACTTCTAAAAGGATGTTAGAGGATAATCTTGAAAGGATGAAAATATCCACCTACATGTCTTGAAAAGTTCATGTCTTTGACTAGTCTAGCCTTGCTGTGTGAACAGATCACCAAACTTGGAAGTGTTAAATCAACAATGTAGCTTCCAGATCTGAAGTTAGAGGTTAAGCCTTTCTTTTAGTAAGGGAAATCCTGTATGGGATGATATAAGACTTTTAAATACACCTCTTGGTTTCCTGGATGTATCAGAATTTGATCTTTTACCTGATTTATGACATGTGAGATCTAACCATCTGTGGGAGTGCAGATCTGAGGAGTGGATGCTGACCTGGCTTCTGACCTGAAATCCGTTGCTCAGAATGTCAGGTGATGACCTAAACCGACAGTCCTCTTCATTCTAACACATAACTTATTTGACAGGTTTGGGCAGAACTTGCAGTTTTCTACCACTATCAGTAGGCCCTTTCAGCTCAGTAGGATTGATTGACCCATCTGATACATTGAGGTTATGATGTAACCACTTGTGGAGGAACTAAAAGCTCAGCAGTCCCATCTTGTTTGAAATAGAAACTTTGTCTTCAGTTAAAGGATTGTCTGGTAAAATCCTCTCCTGACAGTTTAGTAAAATTATTCAGTGGTATGTGCTGGGAATGTTTTCAAAACTTGCAATTATGGAATCTTGGATATGGGACAGTATATTACCTTATCTCTCATTTGAGATTAAGAAGATGTCACCAATATTTATTGGCTTCTAGATACTTGATTTACTTTATGGAAAGCTAAAATTCTTTCAACAGACCCACCATGAAGAACAAACTATGGTCTAACGAGAATACAGTATGTCCTAGCTTTGAGAACAGATCTAGCTTTGAAGTTAGACCTTGTCAGCTACTTTGTCAGAGAGAATTTTTGCCAGCACAACATTCCTAGGATGGGAACAAATACCTATGTGTCTATGAACGAGAAATTACTTCCATTCACATAAAGAAGTGAAGAGCCAAGTGTCTGAGGTTATGAGACAGATTTGGAGGTCAGACTAGAAGGTTATCCTGATGAACCAGATCTCTGAGCCATTTTCCTATTGTGCTGACTTGTTTAAAACCAGGGAAGGCTCAAAGGACATCCTTCAGCAAAGTGGTACCACTGCTGTTGCCTTTAGATCTTCAGGGATCTAGGACTCTGAAGGACTCTTAAGTAATTCCAGGGCTTACATTGCTCTGAATTTTGGGAGGACACTAGACAGGCAAAGTTTTTGACGACTTTCAACACTTTTTGACGGAAGTCTGTAAGTACTTATTGTATAGAACCATTATGGTTAGGTAATTCAGTAAAAAAGTCTGAAGCTTAGGAAATAAAGAAAATAAAGGATGGCAGATTTGCATAATATTAGTGATGCTTTGAATAAAAATGCTCAGAATATCAGACCTTGCTGATGTGTGAAAGCCAAATGAAGTATTAAAATTTAATGTATCCCATCATTGGCTGAGGCAGTACTACCTGTATATCTTAATTTTAAATAGGCAAAGTCTTGAGAGCTGACTTTTCTTCCTCTTATGAAATGCTTCAGTTTTGATATTTTCTATTTTGGTACTTTCTATATTCTTTACTCTGATCGTAGTATCAATTCAAGACTAATTAGTGAGGCTAAATTGTACTGTAGGCGTGCATGTACTGATCATTATAAACTTAAAAATGGAATATTCAAAGAAGGTAGGAAAAATTAAAGAGATCCTCACAGCAGTGAATCTCAGAGGTAAAAAGGGCAAGTGCTGCATTGGATATTTTAAGACATTATTTGGGGTTTATTGTAGAACAAAGGAAAATTAAAACACGTAGCTCGAGTGCCCTGTTTCTTTCACTGAGTGAGGGGTAAAATCTTTCTCAATTTTTTCTCAATTTTCCATTATTGCAGCCTGCTTGTCTAGCTTCTAGAAGATCTTCTATCTTCGGAGTTACAAACAGTGATGGTCTTTAAACAGGGTAATATAAAATGCATCCTTAATGGTAGACATACTACCCCAAAGCCAGCCTTCACCAAAAGGTCATTCCTCAAGCAGATGGACTCCAGTAGAAGCTTAGAGGTATTAGGCAACTTCACCTGTATTTCCTAAGGAAGATCTAGTGTGAGAACAGGAAAAAAAAGCTGTCTAGTTGCAAGTGGGAAGTAGAAGTTTTTATGTATTATTTTCTTGGGTGTATTTTAATGTTATACCCTGTGAGCACAACAGAGGCACACCATCGATTAACATCTGTCTGGAGTCTTTGCAGACTGGAAGAGCTCTTGTCATTGGCTTTAGCACATTCCAGCCTGAAGAAAGGAAGCAAAAAAAATTAGATACATATTGCTCAAAGGGCAGTTCCTTGGAAAGAGAAGGCTTAATATCTTGCCTAAAGAGACTGAAGGGCAATGCTGCCTGATTCAAAGGAGAAGAGCGTAGTGTTTTGCTTCCTACAGAGTGATTAACAAAGCAATTTTGCATTAGAGTTGCAGAAGGTGAGACCAATTAACACATAAACTGCAGAAACAAAATTTAGAAAAGAAACAATTTACTGTCATTATCTTCTACCCAGACTCTGACGTCTTATTTCCTCTGTACTGATAAAATGGAAGCATGAATTGCCTGACTCCTTTTCTTGTAAAATAACTTCCTTGTAAAACTCTCAGTGAAAGTTCTTCTAAGTTGATAAATTGTCATTGTTACAATGTCCATGCTGTGAAACAAACACTAAGTTTTGAAAACATTATTGCATGTTGGCCCATTTTATATGTGCACTTGGTCTTTTCAAATTAAAATATTATATTAAAAGTGAATTTTTTCTTGCATTACAAAATGTAACACAAATTCAGATAAAGGATAGTAAAATCTGAAGTCAAGTAAGATTACCAGAAGGTTAATTAATTCTGTGCTGTCTCAGATTTCATGCCATGTTTACTCCATAAATTTTATCCATTCCTTTCTTTTTCCTATGGCTGAGTGTGCAATTGAAATTTCAGTTCTAAATAGAAACACTCATAAGAAATAAATCTACACCTACACATCAAAAACAGACAACAGATTGTACAGTAGCACTAATACATACTTTTGGCAGCACATATAAAAAATGTAGCTCTTCAATGCAGAGAGGCATTTCTCAAACTGTTCCTGGGATTCCTGCAGTTGAGTATCAAAAAAGAAAGCAGTACTTCAAGGCCAGTACATCCTTTTCTAAGCCACACATACACACTCATCTCACCCATTCATTATTTTTCGATGTCAGACGTGACAAATTCTTTCACGTGAGAAAATTAAACCAAAAAGCTGTCAACAACAGTGATGCTCCCCTGTTTCTCTTTCCGCTAGAGAAACAGGAGGAATCAGGCAATGAGCTTCAACTTCACAAGAGTTCATTTTGGACTGAATTGATTTTCTTTAATCCCACCATGCTCCATATTTTCAATCAAAAAGCCAAGTGTTTAACAAAAGCTCTCCTCCTGAATAGAGGCATCCTAGAAATTGCCTGTTTCCTGTGGTAGCGGCGAGATTCCCAGCCACTTGAATTGTATGAGGCAAAGCCCTCGAACAGGTCTGTGTGTGGCTTCCAGTGGCAGTGTGGCAGTGTTTTTCTTAGCAGCTGGGGAACTTTAGAAGTTATAATGAAAAGATTTTCAATGACTTCCTAATTATATCTGAATATGATTGGAGTGCTGCTTTGATGTTGCCAATATTATATATGGAAGTATCTAAGTTTTCCAGATGTTTCCTCAATAAAGTAAAGCATTTCAGCTCACAGTGACCAAATCTTCCCCATATATTCAAAGCTCCTTTTCAACCACAAAGATGAATCCTAGCTGAATTAAACCAATAAAATTACAGTTAGACAACTCTGTTATCTGTGTCCAAGCTAGGCTGGAGTTCACAGCACTGAAAAATCTAAATCTGTTAAGCTCAAACCTTTTCCTGGATGGGATCTGAACTCAAACCTGTCTCTTTTGTACCTGTTGGAAATTCAGATATGTTAATCCCTAGGTAGCGTCTCACATCAGTCTGCAACTGGGGGGAAGATAGAGTGTTCTACCTTGAGTACAATTTCAGGCCCTCAGTTAACACCACAGCATAGATATGTCCAAAGGATTTATTACCCTATTAAGTTAAATGTTAAGCTTAAAATAATGAGGTATTAAATATAATTCTAAAAATAATCAAGATGTTTATCCAAGAAGTAAAATGATACTAGGTTGGCTCTTCAGACATAAGGACAAGTGTGTTTTGTAAAGAATATTTCAAAAAGTAATTGAGAATAAAGCATTAATTTAATCAGGTGCTGCTTCTTTGTCTTGGGTATTCTGAACTTGAGAACTGAAGTAATAAAATATCAGTTATTAAAAGATCTTACAGCAATGGTATTCATAGGTTTCATCATCCCTAGAACAAAATTTCTAACCTTGCCTTGAAAGATAGCCCCTTCTAGTGCGGGATAGATTGAAACTCCATCAACCAGAGAATGACTTTAACAAGATATTGAATTAAACTTGCATTGCTATCAACCACAGATGGAACTTCATCTGTTGTAACAGCTACAATATTTAAGAAACCTCAGCCGTTGCACCAAAAATATTTAAGCAGCTCTTTATATATTTTATGTTTATCTTATGGTAACCACCAACCATAACTAAGACTTTACATCTGTATTCTCATCTGAATAGCAAAAGAAGATAGTCAGTTTTTAAAATTAGTCAAAACTGATCTTTTACGGGTTTATCCATGTTTCTACTTTGCAGAAACTTTAAAAACACTTCTGAGAAAATCTGAGTACATTATTACTATAAAAATAATAAATATTATTGTTTTAATGTTTTACATGAAATAATTTCCCAGCTTATGTGATATTGTACTTTTAGAATAGTTTAAAATATGAGTAAATTGCTTAATAGGGATGAACTGTGGTGTTGCTGGGCCTGATTGCATAACTCCCATGGAACTCTCTGCTGGTCAGGATTTCACTTTTCTGTGTTTTAGTCTTCTGCACTCTCATCCAACACTGTTTGGCATCCTATGCCCATTGGGGAGGGCCCTGAAGCTCCTTCTAACCACATTCAGCAACAGTTATTGACAAAACCAAATCTTTTGGAAATACAGTAGGGAATTTACATTTATGTATGCAATTGCATCAGCTGCATCTGCAAATACAGTTGACAATTCAACACTCATTTTTGCTTGCATATTTTCACTCTGAACTTTTTCAGTCTTAAAAGTGACAATCTTCGAGCCAAATAGTCTGTTACTGGGGTAACTTAGAATGTACTGTAATACCAATAAATCATGGCATACTCCAGGTGGATACAACAGGTTAAATACCATTCAAATTTGGACTTTTCCTCTTTTTAATTAATAAAATCACAGTGTTAGGAGTTCTGGGTACTTCATTTCAGAGGGGAACAATTTGATTTAAGCTTAAAAAAAAAAATAATTTAAAACTCAGGGGAGAATGTTTAACAGTTTTGTCCTCGGCCAGGAGAGGTCACCCTTGTGCGTGGCATAAAATGAATCTGACAGGCCCCCCCCACCTTTACCCCTTTCTCTAGTTCTTCGGAAATTAGTGGCTTTGGTTTAAATGGAAAATATCGTATGCAACCTTTCCTGAATTTGAGGGAATTTCGGAGTCTAGATTGGGCCCAAGTTCCACACCTCAGTCCTTCATTTATGGGACAAAGTGGTTCTGATGGTGGTACAGGTATCTTTCAATCCCCACCATTGCCTGAAGTTCTTAAGTTGTGTCTCTCTGTGACAAGGTTCACATCATATCTCTAGCTTACATAGATTTAAATGAGGCAAAATGTCTCTGACATCAATATAGTTATGCTAATGAGTAGTTTGTGAAAGGTGAAAAGCGAGCTTACATCTTTAAAGGTATAGATTTCTTTTACTATTTAATATTAAACTTTTTTTAAACCTTACAAAATTTTTCTTTAAAACAAAAAAATATTCTTATAAACTTTGTTTCCTTTCCTGCTATTGAGAATTGGAAATGCAAGAGATATTTTCTTATGACTACTGTACATTTCTCTACTCCGTAATGGAGTGCAGAAATTTCTAATGCAAATTTAGTTCATCCTTCTTCTCTCTAGGCACAAAACTATGACTACTCATCTGGGATTTTTTTTTTCCTTCTTTCCTTTCTTTAAAAGAAAAGCAGTGTCTTTTCACACATATAACCAAGATCTGGAAGTCTGCCAGCATCTGTCTGACTCATCATTTTCAAAAGATACTGTGAATGCTGGGAATCAAATTCTAGCTGTGAGACCAAAGGTAGACACTTGAGTGCCAAATTCCATTGCCACTTTACCATTCGAGCCCACTTTAATGAAAGAATGCAAAGAAGAAAGTAAAGCAGCTCTTTCTGTTGCTACCCTACTACCAATCGTAACAGAGCCAACATGTCTCTGTATACTAAGAATATGAATAATGTACAAAAGAATTTTAGAAAATACCTTTAGGCTAGAAAACTGAGACTAATCATAGTATTGTTTTTCATGAAAATAAGACTTACTTTGAAGTATTTATGCTACTTCCTTACTATTCCCTTGGCTATATTTTGTTTTCATAATGTTTATTCAGTTAACTTAGTTATTTTTGTACTTATCTGGTCTTAATACCTTCTCTTTTTCCCCCTTTCTTTTGACTCATGGGGGTTTTTTTCAGTTTTCTCAGGCTGATTTATCTCTGTCAAGAACTGCTTCATAGTGCAAGGCATCAGACATAAATCCATTACTTACGGTATGTCTGTTGCTGCAGAAAAAAATGTGTTTTGCATGGAGATGGTTTTTTTTGGTTGTTTTTAAACATTGTTTTCCATTCATGGAACATGAGGACTAATCTTTAAACACAGCAAACTAAACACTAGATATTCAATTTTTAAATCTATACAGTCCTAACTAAATCTTTATTTCCATAGAGTTCAGGAGGTGGCAGTACTTGGCGTGTTCAGATAACACAAGTACCAGTCATAACCTTCAATCCATATATAAATTAAAGCTATGCCTTCAGGGGCCTGCCTATTGTTTCTTATAAAGAGTCTTCTGAAAAGTTGAGACTTTGGTTCACATTATTATAATACATTTTGAATGCTGGAAAAATATTAACAGAGTAACATTGCAGACAATCAACATCCACTGGAATCATAGCTATAAGAGGCTAATATTTTCACTGGATCTATTTAGAAATAGATTACTTATATTTCTACTACTTTAACATGACATATGGACTGTAAAAATGCAAGCAAAATCATTAGCGTTTAGATCACTGTGTCTTGCAGCTTACATATCTTGTGGTAAAGGATTTTTCCTGTGTTGAGTTGAGTCGTTTCTTAGGCTTCTACTATCAGAGATGGCTGCCAAGTTGGGACTGAGATTTTATCCTTCCAATCACTGTTCTAACACGTAAATACATATAAACTTAAGCCACTGAAGTTAAGGAAAAATTCCAATTGATCTCAGTGCGTTCAAGATTTCAACCCAGGCATCTTGGGAGACAGCTCTTGCACTTCATAACATTATCATGTTTCTTTTGACAGTAAGTAAAACAAAATGATATATTTTAAAAATTGTTGGTTTTAAGCTGGTGTATTGCCATGACCCACATTACTAATTATAAGTCTTTCTGTATAGGTTGAAAAGTATTCAACCTATACAGAAAATTGCAGGTATCTGTACACTATGTAAAGTGTGTATTTATATATGCATATGAGGTGTAATATTCATCATGTTCATTCATTTAAATCTGTTGACATAGTTGTTGTTTGAACAAAATACTATTCTTTCCCTTTATTTGACAATAGCGGCAGATTAGAAACTGCTTGAAATGTCTGGCTGAACCTTGCAGTTAGTCAGAGTGAACTGTCTCAACCTCTTTATAAAATCACAGCAACTCCTTCCCTTCACATGTTAGAATCTGAATAATATTCAGCCAAACATCCAGATTTATTTTGATTAAATGTATTTAACAATGTATAACACAGCTCAGCTGTTGACTCAAAGGTGCATATGGTGAGAACAAATAATACTTTCATATTTACTCTTTAAGTTACTCAAATAAGAAACTAGAACTCTTTTCATTGTTATGTATTTTCTGCCTAATTTCTGCAAACCTAAAAAATGGCATGCATTCCCAAATAAGAAAGTAAGCAAACTACTTATTTACCTTCTTGTGCTTAGTTTATGCACACATCTCTTATCATACAGAAAAGAGTTACTTCATGAACCAAAAAAGCCTTTCACCTGAATCTTCAAGAAAGCATCCCAGAATGATCTATGGAGCTTTGAATTACGTGTATAATATGGATTTAAGATGGCATATTCCTTGTGAACACTGGAAAGTATAAAAGAAAAAAACAAATGCTCTTTGTAATATTCATCATATCCTTTTCAGACTGAAAAGGGAACTCAAATTCTGTTCATTTTAAATAGACAAAATAGTATTTTGCTTACTGGAAACATCAGACATTTTTCAACCAATACTTCGTAAAAGTATTGACTTTGTGTTTTCAGTACAGATCTGAAAGATCTATACATGATGAAATCTAGAGACTTTCAAAAGAACACTTTCCCCTCTTTCCTTTTTTGTTGTGCTTTTAGTGGGCAAATTCCCTGTAATATTATATGAGGCTTTGATGTGAATTACATTGCTTTTAAATGGGAATAACCTGGTGGAAAATGGGGTTGTCCTGTATTCATTTTTTTTCTTTTCATTAGGCTGTTGTATGTTTCATGTAGATCATAGTTGCTTTTCAAAGATAGTAACAATATTATTTGGTCTATATGGGGTATACCACATTTAATGCTCCACTTTTATGTAATTTAACATTTTTCCTGAGTCTCTGGAATGTAGCAAATTTGATGATCACCACGTACCTTCTTCCCCCCATTTTTGTAATAAATATTACACACTGAATACTGTTTGACGAAACAAATTATCTACCTGAAGTAGAATTGATCATCCTATTGATCAAGTTTGGCATTAACCATCTTGAGGACTGAGAAAGGCATTATCCAGCCAAAGTGTGAATGCGAATTCAAGGTCACAGCAGTTTAGTCTAAACAGCATTATTGACAGAGAACCCTGGGCAAGATTTGCAATGTATCTCCCTGCTCTCTAGATGGCACTTTTATATTCCTCCAGATACTCTAAGGAATAATGCTTTTTACCATTAACTGTTGAGATTCTACCAAACATCATTTTTTTCTATAGACAATGCTGCTTGAGGCAGAGCTCTAACAAGACATTGACTTCCGTATCTCCTCCAAATGCCCTTAATTTCTTTCCTTCTTTCCTTGCATAATCATTCTCACCTCTAGAACATTCTTCTTCAGAGGGTCTTCAGACTTCTTCCTGAACAGAAAAAGCAGAAAACACAATATTTATAGCCACAGGACTGAGCTTTGTTTGTTCCCATTCAGCATAAATGAACCCAAGGCACACAATTTCTTTGTACGCAGAAATCTCTACACCCCTATGCCACTGTGGTAGCTTTTGGGAAATACTAACTATAGAGTAGTAAAAAACAGAGATAAGAGCTTGAAAGTCCAAATCCAGCTAACAGATTTTCTTTTTAAGACTATTGTAAACCATCATTAGAAAAAAAACATATCCTCAACAGGTAGAAAAGTACTTGGTAAGAAGACTTCTTGTCAGCCTGCCCGTCCACCGCATCCTTCTTATCACATCACTTCTCCAGAAACAGCAAATGTGTCAAGTATGTGATATGTTGGCAAGGTATCTGCAGAGACCTTGTGCATACAGCGTTATTGGTTTGTCCGCCCTTATGTATCAGGATTAGTTGCAAATCCTAACGTTACCTCTCCACTCTCTTCTGTCCCTTCAGTGACAAGAGCCAGCCAAACTCCGCTTCGCAGGCAACAGTTCTCAAACAGAGGTTGAGCTTCTGCAGGGATCCTACAGCAGCCTGCAGACTCTATTCTTGGTACTCAAGAACTGAAGTACCTGTATCAGCTTTGTCTCTGCTGTAAGTAATTAAAGATAACAAACTGTCCCCACCCTGCCCCACCCCCTGAAAGCAATACACTGTATAAAAATGCATGTTCCTCTTTAAAAAAAAAAAAGTCAGCAAAGAAAATATTTAACCATGGTCATGAAAAATATCTCCAAAATCAAATTTATTCATTTATTTTGAAGAAATCTTGTAATTTCTTTCCATGGGTAGAGGTTTTTAGACTTTTTTTTTTAGACTTTCATACCATCAGTACCCATTTGACTAGAGGGTAGATAAGCATCTGTGTAACTACATCTGTGTAACTTGTAAGAAATACTTATTTTCAAGAGGGTCATGAATAACTGTCTTGTTCATACTTATTGTCCTTTCCAGTCCACATTCAGTTTCAGGTGCAACTTCATGGTAAGGGACTGTATACTTTGAAAGGAGACAATTTTTCATTAGAGGTCAAAGGAAGACAGGGAAAAGATGGATGGATGTTAATATTTTCAGTATTCATGTCTGAGCCATTTGTCTTGTGAGGAATCAGTTACCTCGTATTACAGTTGTATCTTCGACTTGACTGCAAAGCTAGTCTTCGGTCTTGTCTTAGGCGTGTTGTTTTAAAACCAGTGCATACAGCACAAATGTACTTAAAGACTGTGGGATAAGTGGGCATATTGAGAGAAGGAAATTTTCCAGCCAGTAAATTTTTTGGCATATCACAAATATCAGGAATCTTTTTCTTTTTGTTTTTTTTTTTACATTCTCCAACCTCAATATATTCACAAAAATAATAACTGCCTCTATTTTTGCTATTCCTGCAAGTAGGTATAACAATGGAAAAAAAAAATCTCGGGAGACATCATACCAAAGCACAAGAACTGAAAAGTTATATTACTAATACATCTAAGTATACACAAGATATTAAAATAAAAAGACAAAATAAGAAAGTAAGTAAGGCAAAAGAAAGGCAAGGTAAAGAAGTCACAAAAGTCACGCCAATGAGACAGAAATCTATTTCTGGAGAATGACAGAGTCTCTGATAACATGCTATTTAATAGGTACAGGAATATGTAAATAAAAATAGGGATTCATTTTTGCAACCACTTTTCTAAGTCTGCTACAATGAAGAGCTCTTCTCATACATTTAAATTCTAATCAGGCTTCTACCACATATTCCATTAAGTCTTCCCTCTTGTTTTATGAACAGGATTTGAAGAACTAGAGAATTCAAACAAGAAACATTAACATTAATTTACTGATCTTTGCTGATAATTCCATTATACTCCTACCACCAGAGCAAGCTTTTCCATATGTTGATGAGTAATTCGATGACAAGTTTAGTGTAGCCAGAATGACAACAAGCACGTAATGAGCAAGACTGCAGTTATTTAAAAACTGCTGACCCAGCTAATACTTAAGCAAACAGGGTGAAGGTATAATATTGTAAAGAGTGTCTTATTTTGAAACCAGTGTTTTGTAGCTAAGAAAATCTAAAATAATATCAGTATATGGAATACCTGAAGTAGAGCAGTTGGAGTTTTCAATAGCATTGAGAGCAATTAGACGTTGAGCTACCAGTGAAATTAAATAATTGAATGTGAGTTGGGAAGGCAGGCACATGTGGATTAGGTTCCTTTCATGATTGCAACTTATCTTTCCTAAAACACACACAGAAAACAAAACCAGAACAGACATTTGAATGAAACTCCAGCCCTTTCTAACAGGAAGTACTATTGCTTCACACTTTATACAGACAATCTCTTTTAAAAGAAAATAAATAAGAATGGAAAAACATAGGAAAATAGGCAGAATACTCCAAAGAGGAAAATCTGTGCCAGTCCTTTACCAACTGTTTACAGGGACAGACTTTCTGCCTTCCTCCTGCATGGGAGGCAGAGAGGGATGTGGGTCTGCCTGGGAGACACACAGGGATGGATCCGCTAGCAGCAGAGAGATGGAATAACTGCTTTTGTGTCCTCATCTTACAACCCTTTATAGTCAGGTATGCAAAAGCAGAAGGGAAATGTGCTTGACCGTGATAAAACTTAGCTGCAATACAAGAGTTCAAGAGTAAGTTCAGCTGGAGAATGTTGCTTAGCTTCTCTAAGCTGAAATAAACTTGGCTACAGAATTACAGAACTGTTTTGGTTATAGTCATCCGCATACCCCACATGATCTGGGTGAAGCAGAGTAGCTGGTACATCCACTCAAGGATTCAGAAAATTAAACTAAAGGATCAAGGCAACTCTAGCTGATGAGGATCTCAGCAGAAAATTTTGTAACGGTCTGTAATGCCTTCAAGTATTACAACAAAAAAAAAATCTATGGAATTTGTCCGACAGTGCCTTCGTTATTGATTGTTACCTCCTTCTTACATGTTTCCACCACTGGGTTATGCTGCCACTGCAAGTTGCTACAAGGATAGAATGACAAAGGTTTTAACAAAGTTTCTGATTTTCAGGTGGGATGGGCACCATTGCAGTGTCTGTTGTATATAACTGCCATGAAAAAAAAAAACTTGTTAGAAAAAATCCATAGTTGCTTTGTAACTCCCACAAATTATTATCCAGAAAAATTAAAATAGATTAATTTAGTGGCCAGAGACTTTTAGTGTAATTCTCAGATTAATCTTGGAGATATAGATATACGGATATCAATATATGGGGTTCGAGGAAGCTTCACTAAGAATAATGAAGATATACAGGACCACGTTGTTGGTTATGACCATGACTGGATTGAAGGATGCTCTGTAGGTAAGTTTTGAAACTCACCGTTGAGCCTTTTTAACCCTATTCTCCTCTGTAGCAGCAATTGTCCCTACACTCAGATGGAGAAATGTAAGAGCTGATTTAACATATGCCAGGCTCCGAAGGATGCAGAGCTGTTTGAAAGCACAGACTAAGATCAAAGTGCTGCTATTTCAGCCGTACACCCTGTTTTTCATCTTCACTCTATTACCTCTGTCAGCACTAGAGACACCAAATGTATTAAGAACTTCTATTCCACCACGAGATCACTCTTACTCTTAGATTGCTCTTAGATACTTCTTCCTCTCCTGAATTATTTGGCCTTTAAATCAGACGATACCAACAGTTCAGAGCAAAGCCAACATGTTGGACAATTTGGTGTGTTCTATTTCTCACTTTTATCTGATTGCATAGCTTTTATTTTTATCCTAGTTTCTAAAGGAAAGTGTTAAAACATTCCAACTCTTCATATATATTAGTCATGCTGCATAAAGAATGTGAATTGTACATGACAAAAAATACTGTATTAGATTATGGCTGCCATATTATAAAACTTTCCTTTTTGTTTTTATATGATGCATTCAAATAGATATAATCACATACAATTAGATGGGTCTGAGTAAAAAATAAATCCTTTGTCAGTGTGCTTGTCAGTCTCATGGTGCTTTTTGTGGGAATACATTTTTGGTACCTTTCTTTGACCTAAAAGGTAAAGTTTATGACCTTGTGTAGATAAATTGATAATGGACTAATTTCTTCCAATACATTGTCCTTTTGTATGAAAAAAAAAAAAAAAGTAGTTTTCGTTAACTTCAAGAGGAATGAGACGGCAGAAAATATCTGAAATATCTAAGGCCTCAGAATTCCCTCTTTCCTCCAAGCTATGAGAGTATGGCTTCTTGCTCTTTTTTCTTAGGACTCTGACAGATGTTCACCAATGGATTTAATGGCTATATGATAAATCATGATATTCACTTCTTATTTGTTCTACCAAAATTTACTGGCAGGAGAGGTAGGAGGAAACATGCTTTGTTACCTGACTCGCTCAAGTTTGCAGCTCAACATGTTAATTTAAGTAGTGAAAAGCAGTGGATTTATGGTAAAAAACAAGCCTATGAAGAAAGGCTGCTGAAGGGTGGATATGCATCTGTTCTAGTATATTCAGTGTGACCAGAGAAGTAAGGCACACAGCCAAGGGTAGTAGACCAATGCAACTAATCTAATGAAGCCTTTAGCTTCTCTTATTGGGATAGAATTGGCTTCCTAGGAACAGATAAACTTTCATAGCCAGCATACGCATTGCATTTGTTTGTTTGGTTGGTTGGTTGATGTTTGTTTTGAATAGAGACTATGAGTAGAGAATAGCTTTCCTGGGCTATAAGGAACCTGTTTGGTCTAGAAAGTTCCAAACAGAAAGGAAAAAGGAGCTGAGTAGCTCTTCATTACTGTGTCACCCCATCCTCATCTCGATCAAAGGGCATGTGATCCAACCAACCCCCTGATACTTTCCTCACCACTCTGATGCTTTCCTCAGTCCACTTCTGTGACACCATCATTTGTTTAGCTTTTGCAGAGATATTTATGATTTTATTGGCAGAAATGAGAGAAGAACCAGATTCAGTGAAAATTTGACCGGAGCATGCTGAACTAAAAGTAGAGAAAGCAGTATAATGTTGTGTATTGCGGCCCAGAAAGCCAACCGCATCCTGGGCTGCATCAAGAGGAGCGTGGCCAGCAGGTCAAGGGAGGTGATTCTCCCCCTCTACTCTGTCCTGGTGAGACCCCACCTGGAGTACTGTGTCCAGTTCTGGAGCCCCCAACATAAGAAGGACATGGACCAGCTGGAGAAGGTCCAGAGGAGGGCTACAAAGATGATAAGAGGGATGGAGCACCTCTCCTATGAAGAAAGGCTGAGAGAGTTGGGACTGTTCAGCCTGGAGAAGAGGAGGCTCTGGGGAGACCTTACAGCGGTCTTCCAGTTCCTCAAGGGGGCCTGCAAGAAAGATGGGGAGAGGCTGTTCAGTAGGGCCTGTTGTGATAGGACGAGGGGTAATGGTTTTAAAACAGAGGCGGGTAGATTTAGATTGGATATTAGGAAAAAATTTTTCACGATGAGAGTTGTAGAACACTGGAACAGGTTGCCCAGAGAGGTGGTGGAAGCCCCATCCCTGGAAACATTCAAGGCCAGGTTGGATGAGGCTCTGAGCAACCTGATCTAGTCAGGGATGTCCCTGCTCCTTGCAGGGGGGTTGGACTAGATGACCTTTGAAGGTCCCTTCCAACTCTAACCATTCTATGATTCTATGATTCTATGATTTTTCACACTTGTGTGGGGCATTCAGCTATGCGTATTACGAATAACAACTATGAGGGCACCATAAAAATCATTAACAGTGTAATTCAGAATTTGCTGGATTCCTACCCAACGGTAACATTTATGTTTAACCCAGCAAGCTGTGAACCAGATGCTAAAGGTGAGTTTCATGCTCTCTGCTGTCAGAACAGATTTCTGTCCTCCCCTCCTGCAACTCCTTCCCACCATAGATGCCTATTTGCCTTCTGAGGGCACTTCCCTTTCACCACAGTGAATGAATTAAGATATCAGTGAAGAAACACTATTCGTCCCTTCACTGCCCAAGTGAATAATTTCTGATTATCAGCTCACCCACCATGTATCAGATGAACAGCAGTGAAGAAGAAGGAAGGACTCTGTGGCTAAGGATGGGAAAAGAGTTGTCTTTTGTGGTAGGGAACAGATATTAGGATCACTATCTCTGATGTGAAATCACAGACTAAAGCTTTAGGATGGAATTTGAAAAGAATAAACAAGATAGGACTTGATACAACAGAATGGTGCTAAGAACTCTGGCCATAAACCCACCAAAGACACCATCCTAAGTTTAGCTTTAAGGAGTACCATATTGGACTCAGTGTTTGGAATGGAAAGGAAATAAATCCTATAGGCTCCTATTCAAATCCCAGACTATATTTTTACCTTAAAATGTAAAAGGTATGGATTTTTTTTCCAATTACAGCCAAAAGAGAGGGGGAAAAAAAGAGGCATTCGGCCAATTTGGCTGTAGCTTTCACTTTTTGTACAAACTGCAAAAGCTATTGACCAAAAGAGATTAAAAGTTAAAAAATATTTTTTAGAGAAAATACAAAACCTTAAATTAAATATAAATCTTGATATTTCCTAATTAATCATTTATTTTAGAATCCTCAAAACGCTGTTAGCTTATTCGGCTGGAAGACACTTAATGATCCTCAGTATCTCAAGTGATAGTCATAAGAGAAAATAAGAGAATAATACCACTTCTTATTGCTATAACACTGTTATAGCACCATTATTAAACTACAAATATGAATTTTTTATCAATTTAGATATGATATGCTATATCGGCTATGATCTATGCAGTGTTACTGCTTGACACATTTCAATTGCTGATACAAAAAAAATAAATTAGCAACTTGTGTCTTGTTAAAGATCTAACAGTTTTAAAAGGATTTTTTCATCTGTTAAACAAAAAAAAATAAATACAGCACTGTAAGTCCAACACGATTAATCATGGTCAGCACTCTGCAGCTGCCATTCAGGGAAGCCGGCCAAGTAAGCCCACCAGCACTACTTTGGTGACCTGACCTGGTGTGATGAATGAGGACTCCAGTTGGTGAAAGACAGTGAACCTGGCCTTAAGTGTATGGGTGTGCAATTCCAAGGTACGTGTATTTGACAGCCAAGAAGATTGTTTCACTGGATACCTGTGGAATTGCATAAGGGAAAGTGACATATTAACTATTTTGTATTAAAGCATAATGACTGATTTATGCTTGTAAAGCAGATAAATAACAGAATGAAAGCAATGACTATTTTTTCTCATGCTGCCAGTGGTGTTTCTCTGACAGTCCTATATTTCTTCTGAGAAATTCAATTTTAATACCATATCTGAGATGAAGATTCCGGACATACCACACACATTAGCTGAAATTCCATTCCATTGCTCATCCTCCTCTGCCTGTCTGCAAAGCCTACATATTTTCAGTATTCCTCATTTTTCTTGAGTTCGATTGTACTGTACAAATGCTGATCAAATCATGCTCTGTCATTCCACAATAATATCAACAAATTGAACTGCCCTTTTTTTTTTTTTAGAGGGCATACAATGCTGATTTCACAGATGTGTATCGTTAGGCAACCAGACACACAAAAATGTGCACTTGAGGTCAAAGCCTGCACAATCTTTATTTTCTTTCCTTCCCTCCCATATGTGATCATTCTTGTCTCAGGATGCTATAGCTCTTTTTTATCTCATCATCCTCAAATGCAAAGCAAGCTTGATAACTGCCTAACTTGCATTTTCTGCAGCTTCACAGCTGTGATACATATGCTTGAGTGGCAATGACAGGAGAACTTTGTATAAAGTCAAGCTCAAAATTAAAATCTCTATGCCACCTCCAACTAAGGCACTACAAAAATGATGAGATGGTCAACTAATACAATCTTAAACAGTGTTTAGAGACAGAGGGAATCCTTCCAAATAGTCCTCAATGCAATTAGAGAAGGAAGTAAAAAGCAGAGGAAGGGCTACTGCAGTAAACATAATTCTAATTAAAGGCAGGATAAGGGAAAGAAGAATGATTGTATTGGGAATAGAAAGGGAACATTTCCTGGTTTGATATGAACAAGGAGAAAAGATTACAAGGAGAAAAGTGCCCTGGGTAGGAAATTACGGGAGGGAAGACACTGCTGCAAAACTTATTAGGTATATAGTGACCTGTATTATATTTAGACAATGAGCTAAACAAAATAAAGTTTTTAATTATACTTTTAACTTTCTAAATATAAAAGAAATAAGGATTAGCTTTCAAAATCCTTGGCAATGTTTAGCAAAGCTCAGGCTCACATCTGAATGGCATTATGTCCTGATGAGCTCATGACTGTATCTTTACAGCTAGCCAAAGCAAGCAGTCCAATTTTTATTTCTCTGTACGTCTGAGATATTCCCCACAGCGAGGAAACACAGAATCTAACGTAGGAATCAAAATTATGTATAAACAACCGTGATTTTCTCTTATAATAATTACTTTTACTGATTTTTTTTTGACATGTAAATATCTTCAGGCACAGAGGTCCAAGGATACAAGGGAAAATGAATGATTTTATCCAGTCATGAGTAGTTCAAAACATAATAGTGTTGTTTATGTCTGTAAATAAACTTACTAAAAGACTGAAATAGCATTGTGAGGATTTCCTGATAGGCCAAAGGGATGTAGAACTTTTTATTTCTAAGCATCAATTCCTATATTTACTTATTTTAACAAGTCTTAATCTTTACCAATGCATAAAAATTATTAAAGGTCAAAAGGCATACACAATCTGTACATTTGAAAATTCTGAACTGCATATTACCATATAAATTTTCATCAGGGTTAAATCCAGTCACCCTCCTGCCAGACTGATCTAAGAATGAGAATATTTAGGCAATCAAAGTTGTGGAAAATCCACTGTTCACTGAGCATATATAGGGAATTAGAGACATCATTGGCTCACTGAAAAGCCTAGAGCAGAAGCATTTTGCCTTGTGCCTCTGACTATCTGGTTTGCCTACCTACTTTCCCTATCATTTATGACAGGCTTTAATTCTAAGCAAGGTTGCCTGATTTCCTTTCCAAATACCTAAGAGAAAAGGCATTCTTTTGCTGATGCAATGTCTTATTCTCTACTTTAAGGCATGGAATTAATTTGCATTCTTATTTCTGTTTTTAATTATTTTCTGCGTTGTATTAATATAAGCTCTCCTGAGCTAAATTGTTATTTTCTGTCCACATTTTAAACCCCTGTTGGAAGCCCTTTTATTATTTTGCAGTCTTCCCTTGGGTACATAACTCCTCTCAATTTATTAGCATCTGCAAATTCTGTTAATGAGCTGTTTGCTTCCACCTCCAGATCACTAATGAAGATTAAATAAAGCTGGATTCTGCACTAACCCTTTGCATCCTGATTCTCCAGGATATCACACCATTGATTCAAATGAAGTGACACGAACATAAAAGTGGGGGAACTCTGGAGATTCAAACCCTGTGGTAACCATCAAACTACATAACTGGTTTTTGGCTCTGGATGTCTGTAAGTTTTTTAGTAATTTCATAATCTATAGGCTAAGAATGTTCCAAGTAATGTTATGTGAGAGAGTGTGGGACAGTTGAATAATAACAAATTATGATATATCAGCTCTCCAGTGAGGCTGTTTCAATGTTAGATTGTGGAAGATTGACTTAGACTCTCCTGATTCTAAATTAATAAGATGTTGTAACTTACGGAGAATTAGCAAGTACACTGAAATAATAAAGTTGATGTTAAGAATGATTATAGGATCTAATATTAAACTTATTTTGCAAAACTTTGAGTTAACAATTCAAGGAAGCATAATCTGAAATGCAGAGTCACTTGAAGGGCACAATCAGTTAAATACTGTGCTGAAGTAACCTTCAGTAACATAAGAAGAAGTAATACTTCAGAATAGAAACCCTTGAAATGTAGAAGAAAAAAGACAGATATAATCTTTAATACAAAGAAATGGAAGCAGGCATAGTTTACATTAAGGAGACTTAGAAATTAAAAACAAAAGGAAAGCATTCTACTAGAAAACATTAACCTTGAAAGAGCAAGAAAACCCTACAATTTTCTCAAAACTCCTCTATAAGATGGGGACATATGCCACCTCACAAAATCTTCTTTCCTATTAATGTCTATCCTTATGGTTTTCTCTCCTCTGAAAAATACAAATTATGTGCATCAGAGTACTTCTGGGAAAAAACTTTTTCACTTTGTGAGCTACATATCAAAATCCTCACATAGTCAATAGTCCCAAGACTCATACCACATACCTTGGGGGTCTTTGGGAAGAGAATGTTCATAGGTGACAAATGGCAAAGGCTTCCAAGGATTTACACTGCTGTAGAATGTAAACGGCATATGTTGCATATTAAAGACCTCTACTAGCTTACTTATCTCACATGCCTAGGAGATAAGATCACCCCCTAAGAACATCCACCAGCAGAAACAGTAATTGTATCCTGCCTCTGGTCTTCATATCAGAGTTCACTTGGGTTTGTTATAAGCTTCTACAGTCATTTAAAAGACACAGCTCAGGCTTCCTAGTCCTCTACTTTTCTAGACATCATCATAGAGCTGTTGGAATGGGGGGGTTCCAAACTAGCAATGGACATCTACCACAATGACTCAAAAGCACAGTGTATGTTTTTAAGCTACGACTCAAAAGGCATTAAAAATATTCAGCTATGAAATCTAGAATTTAACTTAAAACTCACCAGCTAGAGTAAAAAGGTTATAGTCAAGATTTTCATTAAGATGTCCATGCCTGCACAGAATGGAGACCCTGTATCAGGAGAAAACAATCCCTACTTACATTCTAGACTTCCTAGAAGCTCTCTGCAGTCATTCATTTCCCCTCCTGCTCCTCACTTCCCATCTTGCTATTTAATGACACATTGAAGAATGAAGAATTCCATAGAAAGCAATTTGCTGCACCATGTACAGCCACCACCTCCCTTAACAGCAGCATAGTCAATACGGCTTTGTCAACAATGAATGGCACACGGTTGTTATTTATTTGTTTGTTTTCTTTCTGGTACTCTGTTGCTTAAGAACTCTGTTTTGAATATTTATGTGCTGGAATGTATGACTGGAAGAAGAAACATCTAAAAATAAACATTTGCATTTCATGGAAGTCACGTTAATACCTTAAACTTCTATAAACAAAGAAATAGTCAAGAGTCTGGCTGCTATGTGCTCTTCTGAGAAGCACCTAGAGGTTATGATGGACACTAGGTACCATACGAGCCAGCTATGGTCTCATTGTGAATAAGACACTGTGAGTAAGTCCATACTGGACTGGCATGGATTGCTGCATCTACATTTAGGCTGCCTAGTTCAACAAGGATGTTAAGAAACAGAAGAGCATCCAGCAGAGTGCTAGTAGATGACCAGAAGCCTAGAGGACAGAACCTAAGAAGAGACCATGGGAGAGCTGGCCTTGTTTAGTCAGGTTAAGAGGAGGCTAAGAGCAGCCTAACAGCAGCCTGTTTGAAAGGCAATTAACAAGATGACAGACTGTTCCTCATTATCATTATATCCTCTGAATGTTTTCCCTGCAAAATCACGTAAGAGTTGTAAATCATGGTATGACGCACAGGAAAATCTATTAGACTTTTCTCACTTGCTTTCTCAATAACACGACTGTTACTTGTTCCTTAATCTGGTAACGTACCCTCCAGAGAAACAGAAATTGGAATAATGGTGACCTCTACAGAAGTTTTTCATCTTTTAATTGTTTTCATGAGAAAGGTGCATTTATAGTGACCAGATGCCTAATTCTCTACTGTGAGATTAGAATATTTAAATCACAATGTCTTACCTCCATTCTATATGATAAATAGGTTTGTCCCTGGGTAGTCAGGAGGTAAGAGGAAATTTAAAGGCATAACCATCACCTATGGATAACTGACACAACTTATGAAAAACTGCTTTGAATTAATAGCAAATTTAGACTCTATTGTAAAATCCTTACATTGTCCAGTCTCCCATAGAAATGACTTCTGAAAGGTTCCAAAGCAAATTTGAAACTTCAATGGTCCCTAGCAAGATAAAGGGCTTAAAATCACAGTGTGTTTTAGATCATACAGTGATTTTAAGAATTTATAGGGTGCTACTTCAATTGTATTGATTTATATATATCATAGTTGCTTTCTGAGCTGTCTACTAACTCAATGAATACTTTGCAAATAGAAATACATCAATACTTTGGTGGCACTGTATTTTAAAGAAAGATTTCAGTAAGTGTCTTATGAAGTGTAAAGAAGAAATTAATTAGACTATGGTCTTTCAAAAATTTGGCACTTGCTCCTCTCTGCGGCTGGAAATCAACAAGAGCTTTACCATTGATTCTATGGGAGATGAGCATAACACGAAGGCATGATACTTTTGAAAAATGTATCCCAGTGGCATTGGAATGTAGCCTGTTGGACATTGAACATATTGGGATGAAGGGAAGTGATGAGAGACTAATTGGTAAAGACTGGACAGAAGAACTGTACGAAGTGCATATTGGAACAAATTCCACTGAAAAGAGAATTCCAGTAGCCTCTTTCTTTCTGTAAAACTCAAGATTAGCACTGTCATCAAACTGACAAATGACATTCACTGGTGTAGTCAGAATGAAGAGCACTGTGTTACCATCAGAGGCATAATTTGTAGTATAAGTTAAATATCAGGCATGCTTGTTTTAAAGTAAACCAAATTCTCTAACGTGAATGCAAAATACACCAAAGAAATGGAGCCAGGAGGATGATCAAAGTATAGGAAAGCATGCCTTATAGTCCAAGACTCAAAATCTAACTGTTTAGAGTATCAAAGAGAAGCTTATGGAGAGATTTGATCACCGTGAATCTTAAGGGACTGACAAATTTATTAACGAAAAGCTCTTCAACATTTCACCTGAAAATGCAAGAAAAGCCAAATGCTAGAAGTTACTGCTGGAAAAATTAAAACTGGAAATATGTTAAGGATTTTAAGTTGTAAAAATTTTTAGCCATTGAAACAGACTACTAGGTCTATTGTGAATTCTAATTTTCTTAAAATGTTTTGCTTTTAGAAGTCATCCACTAGTTAAAGCAGTAATTAATTCAGGGAGGGCCAGAGGCCTGTATCATGAAGGAGGGTGGAGTACATGATCAGAGTGTTTTCAGGCCAAATAATCTGTCCTAGTACACAATTTGAATGAGTGTGTTAAAAATAGCTGGATATAACGCAGATGCAAAGAAATGTTCCAATGACGTTTATCTGTGAATGTGATACAGGACCATTTGCTCGCTAGCAAAAACATAATCTGTTGGCTCCTCTCTCTAGTTAGGATAATATGTGAATTATTGCTCATTAACCTTAAACAAAATTTTATCAAACTACCTGTGATATGCTGGACACTCAAACATCTTTCCAAAATTCTCCTTTTCCATAAAACTGCACATACGGCTCAATTAAAACTGCAGGAATGTGAACTATTTTTTAAAGTCCTATAAGCTTTGAAAGCTTAGAGAGAGCTCAAGAGAAGTAATTTCAGAAATCCTCCCCCAACAATGTTAATGCATTAAATTAAATATATTATTTTTGTTCTACATTCGTGTAGCAAAAGTGCTCTTACAGGTTTTCCAGATAAAACAACTGATTCAAATATATAAAGTTCAAAAGATTTTATCCTAAAGGAACTCTTTCTCTGCAGTTCAGATCTTTAAGAAAAAACTTAGTGCAGCTCTCATTTCAAGATCACTTGAACAAGGTTCAAAAGAGCACGGAGTACACATTGCAATATATGTTTTGTCTTAGGTTGCCTAACATGTTACTATTGCTCTTTTTTATTTTATCAAGTTGCTTTTTCAATTAAAAGCTATTACTGAGGCTGACAAGAATGATGGACTTATCCCTCCCAGAAGATACTACACTAGGTAAGTTTTAGTAAGAAGGGGACAATCTTAAAAGGTTGTAAATGCTATTACACTTTAAGATTTTTTAAAAATATAATAAAATTTTAAAGAAAATTAGGGCCTTTAAAAACGTGAAATATTGCTTATTATTGTACAGTGGATCAAACCATCCTTTTGATTTAAGAGTTGTCTCTGCTTTCTGCATTTTATGTAAGATGGCCATGGGAAGTTGAGGTAGTAAGGGTTTCCTGCCTTTTTTATAATGTTATCATGTTTTGATTCTTTTTTTAAAAAAAAAAAAAATAAACACATTTAGTAAACTCTGATAAGGATACCTTCCTAACCGCCTTCTCTACAAGGAAGCAAAAATGGAAGGGGCTAAACACAAAGGATGCACCAACTATAGCCTATTTGCAAAATGCATTCCCGACAACTGAAAAAGGGGTAGCAGAACCCCCATTTTTAAAAAGGGAAGCAAAGAACACCTGGGGAACTGCAGGCCAGTCAGTCTTACCTTTGTGCCTGGCAAGGTCATGGAGCAGATTCTCCTGGAAACCATCCTAATGAAAGTGGAATATAAGGAGGTGCTTGGTGACAGCCAACATGGCTTCACTAAGGGCAAACAGTGTCTGATACATCTGGTGGCCTTCTACTATGGGGTTACAGCATTGCTGGACAAGGGACAAGCGACTCACTTCAGGTACTGGGACTTGTGCAAAGCATTTGATACTGTCCTGCATGACATCCTTGCCTCTAAACTGGAGAGACATGGATTTGATTGATGGACAGCTCGGTGGATAAGGAATTGGCTGGATGGCCACACTCAAAGAGTTATGGTCAAAGGCTCCATGTCTGATAGCTCGAAATGGAGACTGGTGACGAGTGGCGTCCCTCAGGGGTCAATATTGGGACTGGCCCTGTTTAACATCCTTGTTGGCAACATGGACATTACGACAGAGTGCACCCTCAGCAAGTTTGCTGATGACACCGAGTTGTGTGGTGCGGTCAACATGCTAGAGGGAAGGGATGCCATCGAGAGGGACCTTGATAGGCTGGAGAGATGGGCCCATGCAAATCTCATGAAGTTCAAAAAGACCAAATGCAAGGTCCTGCACCTGGGTAGGGCAATCCCAAGCACAAATACAGGCTGGGCAGAGAATGGACTGAGAGCAGCCCTCAGGAGAGGGACTTGGGAGATGAGAAGCTCAACATGAACCAACAATGTGTGCTTGCAGCCCAGAAAGCCAACCACATCCTGGGCTTCATCAAAAGAAGCGTGGTCAGCAGGTTGAGGGAAGTGATTCTGCCCATCTACTCTGCTCTGGTGAGACCCCACCTGGAGTACTGCATCCAGCTCTGGAGCCCCCAATATAAGAAGGATGTGGACCTGCTGGAGTGAGTTCAGAGGAGGGCCACAAAGATGATCAGAGGGCTGGAGGACCCTTCCTATGAGGATAGGCTCAGAGAATTGGGGCTGTTCAGCCTGGAGAAGAGAAGGCTCTGGGGAGACCTTATAGCAGCCTTCCTGTACCTAAAGTGGGGCTTACAGGAAAGATGGAGAGAAACTTTTTAGCAGGGCCTCTTGTGATAGGACGAGGGGGAATGGTTTTAAAATAGAAGGAGGTAGATTCAGACTGGATATAAGGAAAAAAAAATTTTACAGTGAGAGTGGTGGAACACTGGCACAGGTTGCCCAGGGAGGTGGTAGATGCAAGTTTCCAAATGACCTGGAAACCTTCAAGATCAGGTTGTTCAGGGCTCTGAGCAACCTGATCTGGTTGGAGATGTCCCTGTTCCTTGCAGGGGGGTTGGACTAGATGACCTTTAAAGGTCCCTTCCAACTCAAAGTATTTTATGATTCTATGATTCTATACTAAACAATATGCATTTTGATGTATAAGATTCAGAGTTTAAATAGAGGAAGTAAAACTGTTTTTTCTGGCCTACTCAGTAATTTCTTCATTTGCTTCATTCACAGTTCTCCATTTGTCTGCTCATTTTCTTCTGTAATTTAACAGTCATAATTTTTAGAATCTCTTATAAAGTAATGCTTCTTCCACACAATGTAGATCAAATATCAGATCAGATTGTGTCTGGCTACATTGGCAATAAGGATAATGTTGTTACAATAAATTGTGCCTGCCTGGCAAGCTTTCGTGAAAGGGTTGTTTATCTTGTTCTCTGTTTTGAAGGTTAGTTAGTTGTGCTCAATTTTATTTGGAGTAATCTAAATGGTTATATTTTCTTTTAAGGATTTGTATAAGGTAATATTTACCTTTCTTTTCAGATTTCAGACTAATTTACTATTACTACATTTAAAACAATAATAAGTGGCTGTTGAGTAGAGATAGTGCTTATATGCATCTTATTTTAAGAGAAACAGTGACTGGAAAAAATTATTTTCTTGGAAAATTCTTGAAAATTCTCTTAACCTACACTCTTAGCCTGCAGATATCCAAGTGCTGGACAAACATGCAAGCAATGTTCAAAACAAGGAACAGTAACAATTCTCATACAGCATACTGTAGGATATATTTTGTATACGAGTTTATTGTGGCATCTGAGTTTCCTATGATCTGATTCCTTGAGAAGGAAGTTTCTAAATATCAGAGTAGTAGCTCTTAACAATAGTTTTCCACTCAGACTAATGACTCAGGGTCTAACATTTCAAAGCTCCTTTCTACTCTGATTCTGTGACACTGTGGCAGTCCATCCACAGTGGACATAAGAATGGTTTGTTGTCTTCCTCTTTGCAGCTTGTCTGACAACTCAAAGATTCAAACAGGGCAATCACTGTGATTTTTGATCCTTTTCTTTACTCCTCTTTTATATTTCCCTCTGCTAGTCAAAATACTGTTTGAACTGTTGTGTCCAAGACAGGATAAGTACCAGCCTGGCCAGCACTACACAGTTTGAAAGAGGCACTTAATTTGTCTTTTGGTTGCATTGTTTATACATACTGGTATTATTTGCCTTTGCTTAGTAGTGTTGCATCCATGGTTCACATTCAGCCTTTGATCTGCTAAAAATTGTATGTCTTAGAATCATAGAATGGTTAGGGTTGGAAGGGACCTTCAAAGGTCATCTAGTCCAACCCCCCTGCAAGGAGCAGGGACATCCCCGACTAGATTAGGTTGCTCTTCTTCTGCATAAGTCTGATCTAGGCCTTTCCACTCCTATGAGAGACAGCTGATTGTTCCTATCTGTCATACTGTGCATTTGTCCTAGCTGAACAGTATCTGTCTTTCCAAAGATTATTTCTCCAGTGTTAGGATGACACTGAATCTCAACACTGTGCTTACTATACAGTGACTGTGCCTGCAGTCACTCCCACTGGTAAAGCCTGTGTAAGCAGGGTCTATATTCTATGAAACAGCCACTAAAGGCATTCTTGAATAGTTTCCATCCAAATCTTTGTGAAATCGTGCTTACAATACTTTTCTAAAATGTCCCTGCTCCTTGCAGGGTGGTTGGACTAGATGATCTTTAAAGGTCCCTTCCAGCCTAAACTATTTTGTGATTCTTTGATTCTATTCTGAGCTGATAATGAACTTCAGAATTTGCTTTTATCTATCTGCATGCTTATCTTATGGCAGTTTCAACTAGCCATGCAAAATATTGTTTGAAATCTTATTGAAGTCAATATATATGGCACTATACAGAAGCTCATTAAATGTCTCAAAAGAAAAATAGACGACACTTGATTATAACAAATGCTTGGTGGTTCTTACTTATTTTGTTATTATATTCTAGGTAGTCAGAAAGAATTTGTTTGATTAAATATTTTTTCCAAAAATTAAAATTAAGCTAGTCTGTACTTCATCAGTTTCTGCTTTTAAAAAGGTCTGTCCCCCATGAGTCCCTTCTTAAAGGTAACTGTTAACGGACACAAGGCAGCCTGAGAGAATCCTCTAAATACACTACGGTGATTAAGTTTCTACCAGTCATGCTAAACTGCAGCCTGTTGTCCTTTATCTGTGAGTTGTGTCAACAAGAGTTGCCACAGCCTACTAGATAGTAAGCATGGGAATTGGTCATAGTCCAACCAGGGAATGACAGAGTCAGCAAAACCTAATTTACTGTCCTTGTACAAAACTGTGCTGCTGTGGTTGTAGTACTGACCCAATAGCGGTCTTACACCTGGCTTATGGTTCTGGTCTTCATAGGCAAAATAATGCAAAATAATCCTGACTCAGTAGAAGTATTGCCATAGCTATCACAGGGATAACACGAAACCCACAGTGTGAAAAACAGAGGCTAACAGTTTTCATCCAATTTTCCTTAACTTCAAAGTTAACATCATGTTGGTGAGCGTTTCCTCTGTTGAACAGTTAGGAAACAATCATGTAAGTCTCATCTTTTCAACCAAGTTAGCCGAAAACCTTACTTATTGTTAGACAATTCTCACTGAAAATAATTAAGGATTAGCTAATGAAGGACGATCCTTGCTGCTTCTCAATATTGGTAATTTTAGTTGTTCTACTGCCTTAAAACTATCTGAAGCTTAATGAACAAAGTTTCATGGCTTTAAATGGAAAGCGGGTAGATTTAGATTAGACATAAGGAAGAAATTCTTTACTGTGAGGGTGCTGAGGCACTGGAACAGGTTGCCCAGAGAAGTTGTGGATGCCCCATCCCTGAAAGTGTTCAAGGCCAAGCTGGATAGGGCTTTGAGTGATCTGGTCTAGTGATGGGAAGGTGTCCTTGCCCATGGCATGGGTGTTTTGAACTAGATGATCTTTGAGGTCCCTTCCAACCCAAACCATTCTATGATTCTGTGGACTCTTACAACCCTTACAGACAAAAAGTAGTAATAAGTAAACCCCAGGACTGCTGTGTGAAGGAAATTCAAACCTATTATTTCCTTTACTTCTTTTTGTTTATTTGCTAATACTTTCTGCAGTCCTTTCTATTAAACTCTATCTTCTCATATAATTTAGATGATGTTTTCACAAAGTAGAGGAAAAAAGTGAGTAAAAAATGTTTTAGTTTGTAAAACCATCCAGTAGTAGCAGAGCAATTCAATAAGACATGACATATCAGGAATAACTACTGTCCTGACTATTTTACAGTGACTATATTTCAAACCGACAACATTTGTTTTAAACCACATCTCCTGAAAGTTTAGAAATCCATACTGGTTACTTATAATATTCTTTTAGTGAGAATTATGGCACTAATGCTGGTCATGTTGGAACAAGCTTAGAGGCAGAAATATTGCTTGTTTAAATGCTTCAGAAATTACGTTAAAGTGTGATACAAAGTAAAAGGAAACAAAAATATTTCCACTCAATAGATTCTTGCTAATTTTTTAATACTAAAATAACATGCACTGTGGGTTTGCAGCACCATTTATTAAGACTTTACTTATTTATATAAACAGAAAAAAAAATCCAACTTATGCTTTAAGCCTGGGTAAGAGGTGCTATAGAAAAGAAAGTGAGAGAGAGCACCTTACTAGACCTGCCTTGGTGAGGCAGGAAAGCAGAGGTAGCTAAACATGGTTGCCACTCTGCTGAGTAACTCTTACAAATATCCCCAGCTTATGTTCTGCCAGAACTGATTTTGTGAGGCATCATGGAAGTATTCAGAAATCTTGGCTTCTACAAGTTGTAGCCTTTTGCAGATGATCTTGAACAGTTTGGCTGAAGAGCAAAACTCCATCATACCTAGACAGAAAAGCTTCTCCTAGTGTCAGAGTTGGATAAATCAGCTAATAGTCTTTGTCCCAGACATGTCAGGAGCTTGCTACCACTTTCAAGGCCATAAGAAAATACATAAAGTCACTTTCACCTAACTGTTTAGCCCTTATGATTTTAAAGACAGACAGGCTTAAAAAAGTACTATTCCCAGTGTTCAACTCAAAAGCAGCATAATGAATTTTTAAATTAAAGAGCATGATCACAAACTTAGAGAATTATAATAGTATAGGATATGCCTCAGCCATGTTTTAATACAGTGAAATTGCAGTTTGCATCAAATAATACAAGAATTGTATCTGTCTACTCAGATGAATTGTCTGATCACACCTGATATTCTGGTCATTATGTGAATAGTTTTAATTTACTATAAAGAAACAAATCTTGCTGTAATATAAGTTAGTGGGCATGAATGGGAAGTAAATAAAAATATTTTTCTGTTCTTCCTTGAGAACTTTCAAATCTGCAATTTATGAAAACCAACCTGAAGAATAGAAAGTAGGAAAATAAATAGGTTAGATATAACTGGCATGTTTGAAGATCATTCACTGTGCTGTCTGATGGAAAAAAAATCAATTGTTTTCCTTAAGGGGAGCATCTTTGAAGAACACAGGGTCTGCGCAGCTCAGTAGTTCGCAAGTCCATCTGTCTGACAGAATACATGGAGAGTAGCAGCTCCAGTCGCTGATTTGAATTGCCAAATACTTAAAGTTTCATATTCTGGTGACCCCATCTTTGAATAAGCAGGTACAAAAAATCTTAATGCAGAAACAGTCCTTTATGTCCATAGCTTTGAGACATTTTAAGTTAGGCAAAATGTGCAAAACAGGTAGCTAAAGGAAAGCTTTACCATGTATATTCAGGCACCTAAACAGGTTAACTCTTTCTTCAGCATTACCCAGCATCTACAGAAGGCAAATCAGATTGCTTTAATTTCCAGATAATGTGTAACTATGAAACAGGCATATTTTGATACAGAATGAGCAGCAACTCTATGAACTCTGTACACAAAGTAAGCTTTCTAGCTGACCTACTGTTCTAATTTTACTCCTACATCTATTCTATGAATTTTCTGTTCTGAGTGATGCATTAGACCTCTAAAGTTAAAGTTGACATTTTTGGCTAACCTTTTCACATGACTTCTCCTGTTTTACTGCCAATGTTCAAGGCTCAGCCACTAAACAATTACCCTGTATGAGCTGTGGTGACATAAGAAAACAACCAAATATTCTTATTTATTTTCCAGGTTTATCTTGATGAATACCCATCTAGAGGATCCCTGTAAACATATTTGCAATATCGTCCTTTTCGCTTGAGATTTCTTGCCAAACATTAGATGGGTGGCTTAGTTAGAAAGATCACCCATATCTGACATTCAAGGCCGGGTTAAATCGGGCTCTGAGCCACCTGATCTAGTTGAAGATGTCCTACTAATTGCAGGAGGGTTGGACTAGATGACCTTTGAAGGTCCCTTCCAACCCTAACTATTCTATGATTCTATGATCTCCCAGTTTATCAGCTGCATTTGAGCCCTAGCTACAAATGCTAAAAAGAATTGTGCGTCTGAACTGAAACCCAGCACTCCCAAACTTCAGGTGTACAACCTTTTCTCATGCAAGTCATTAGAGAAGTGAGAACGCTTTATCATCATTTATCAACCCTATACACACCATTACCCAGGAGGGCTCCCTTTTAAGTCCAGAGTGAGATTTCAGGAGTGTGGTGTTACTCATCCATTCCTTTACCTCCCTCTGGAGATTCAGGCATGCTTATAATCCCTGCTGTCGCCCTGTAACTTGTACCTGAGCTGTGAGCAGTTCAAATAATGACCTTCATCTAGATTTCACACATCAGAAGAACTCCTTAGATTTCAAAATCCATAAGCAAAGAATTCTTTTTTCCCTACCTTTAGAGTGCCTAGTATGCTGGAAATAAAAGGGCCAGGCATACATCCATGCTAGAAGTAAATGGTAGTAACATATTCTTCCTCTCATATTACAGGGGAAAAAAGAAGAGTGCAGATAGATATGGTGGACAGTTTAATTCTGAGAAACTCAAGATGCTATATGTGGAATGCAAACACAAAACAAACATTCTCTTGATAACTGTATGTTAGATTTACATGCATAAAGGTCTATCAGTTTCAGCCACTGCACTACATTGGCTTCACTCTTTATATACTCACTTCAACATGAGTAGATCTGCCTAGGTGTACTACAATGCTGCAGGAGCCAGGCTGCACCTGGCTGGAGAAGAAGTAGTAAATGAGAGAAGCCACTCAAGAAAGGGAGACTATATTTTCATTCTTTTTCCAGTTCAGATTTGTACACCAAACACATTGAAAAATTTTGAAAACACATACACAGTTTTTGTGTTCTTTTAACTGAAATTGATACAGTAATTATCTATAGAGGATGCAGGACTGGAAGCATATTCATGTGCATGGACACTATTTGGAACAAAAGCAGAAAAAGAATTGCTACATGGCAGGTCTTTGCAAGTCATTTGGTGCTAAGCTAGCAGGTGGTGGGACCAGGACCTCACACAACTTCTCTGCCAATTGCCACGCTTACCTCAATGTCACCAGATCCATTCCTTTCCCATCACAAGAAATCGCGACATACACTATACCCTATTCATAACTTCGAGTTCCACATAAATGTACTACGTTACTTCCCTCTAATCATAGTGAAGGTTTTCTTCAAAACCTTTTAATTTCCCAGTTAAAATAGCCATTTTGATTCTGGGCTTACTTTTACCTCCACCGAAGATGGGCTTTACTCCCTGTACATGTCTATGGCATTGGCAGATAGCAATGGATTCCCTCACTAGTGTACTAGACTAAGTATGCTTTGATTTTTTTAATTCTCTTCTCATAAGGTAAAGAATTTATTAATCTGGTTATCTTAATGACCCTTTCTGAATTCATTCAGGTTTGGATTTATATTTCTTATTTGCCATCCACCATCATTGTCCACAGAATTCCAGATGAGGAATATAGCACTGGTACTTCACTGTGCATCCTTGAAATGCTTAAGATATCATGAATCTGTTTTTGGCTTACAGTAGTCTTACAATCAATTAATATTCCCAAATATTCCTCCTTTTTGTCAACTGATGAGAATCTACCATATTTTTGCATAAGTTTCTTATGTCTAGAACATGAAGAAATAGGCTTTCACCTTTTTTTTTTCAGAGAGAAAAGTGTGATTTTTAAAATAGAAATATAAATAACTAATAAGTAACTAGTATAAATAATTTTCCCTTCAGATTATTATTTCTTTATTCATAAGGAAACTAAATCAGGATCTAGTTCTGTGTATTCTATGCATTTTTATTGAAATGTTACTGAAACTAAAATTGAAATCAGAGTTTTATTGACATAAAATGTACTGAGAGATTAAAAACTTATAGCAGATTTCTTATATGTATTTGCTTTTCTATTTTTCTCTGTGCTTACAATAAATCATATGAATTTGAATGTTCTTAATGACTAACTTAGTGTAATTACTTCTTTAAAAAAATCTCCTTACTGTTTTTTTTTTTTTTTTTTTTTTTCCCAGCTGTTTATACATTGACCCTATCCTATCATTTTGTGATGTATGTATTCACTCCTCTTTTTTGGACAATTAGGATGTTTAATCAAAATGTTTCTTATCTCTTTTTTAATTTGTTAAAATTTCTGCTCAATCTTCACAGCTTGTAAAGCAGGAAATAGTGTCCATCATTAAAGCAAAACATGGAACATTCTTTTGAAAGAAGAAATGATTAAACGGACTTAGTTAAAAAAAGAGTGCCACTAGGTGACAATTTAAAGATCAAGAGACTAAGACATCTGGTTTTAATCTCTACACATCCATCACCTGCGTTTCCTACACAATTAAGACCCTCACAAATATCCACTGTGTGAAGAAGAGCTTTTCAGTTTATAATTCAGATATAATACTCCATAAATGAGTACTTCTTGTTTCTACTTCTAAGGACTATACATATTCATAAACACCCAACTCACACAAACATGTGTAAAAATGTGTAAAAAGAAAAGCAATCTTTAATTGGGTAATGAGTAACAGAATGATTTACTAATTGGGTGTATTACAGAAGTGTGTTCACACTGCTGTACTGTAGTTAAAGACCTTGCCAGTCATTCCAGCAGAAGCTCACTAATTTAGGAGCTTACTAATTTGCGATTGTATAGCCACAGAAAAAACAGTAGCTCTGATTTGAAAATTACCATTTGGTATAATTAGACAGTAATGCAGTCTAATTGCTTCAGATATTTTGTACGTTTTGTTGAAAAAGAGAGCTGATTATCACACTAGACTAAGCTTGAAAAAGAGAATATTTACACACACACACAAAAAGCATAGCTGGCTGATATTAAAAAAGGCTTCCTTTACTGTTCCTGCAGACAATTCATTTTGAACTGGAGTTCTGCTGCTATTCCAATTATATTTCTCTGTTTGATTTTCTAGTATAATGGAAGGTAGTGGAACTGAGTATGCTTTTTCCAATACAGATGCATAGTTTTGGGACTTTATCTCCCATGTGTTTTTTTCTTGGACCACCAGTCCACATTTTTGAGGGTACTATTGACGCTAGATATTTCCAGAAGAAAAAGCTTAGAAGAATCAGCTTGTTAGTGAGCACAGCCTGATTCTGAGAGGAAGCCACTCTTCAATTCTCAAGTCTTATGCATGCCCAGTTTTACTACCTGTACACCATGTGCACATGTAACTGATGTGTACATCATTTACATTTGACATTTAACATTTGAGAATAAATAAAGGATTCTGGCCAATATGCCTTCAGCAAATTGTGCCCTAGTGTCAGATTTCAAGCAAAACTGATAATGATATGATATGGCTTTCCATGTTACCCCGTTCCACTGTGGGTAAGTTCTACCCTCAGTCGTGTTTTGTACACAAGGAGAGTGTTCTGCTGGGATGTTACAGATTCACCTTGTCTCTAGTGTGGGAATAAATACTCAAGTTGCATCATCTAACCTATTTTAATAGAAAATTATCAATGTCAGTTAGTGCCTGTGTTTGTTCCTGGGAATCTGTGTAATCTACCAGTACTTCTTAAAACACGTCCCCCCCTGGTTTTTGACACTAATTAAAAGATGAAAGAAAACCAACCCCAAAACCCTTTGTGTATTTAATCTATTTTTTCTATTACTAGTAATATCTGTGGGTGTACAAGAACTGTAAATCAATATGCTGATGTAACATGGTTCAGTGTTTTCCTGCCTTTTCTGAAATAACAGTCATATAATTTAAAGTGACACCATTAAACAACATTAAGCTGCTCAGTACCCTTTCCATTTTTAACCACACAAGAATGGACCAAAAGTCCATCAGTCTGGCACTTTGCCACTATGAGTAACCCCAAGCTTCAAAGGATGGTATGAAATCCTGACTGAACCTTGCTCGATAGACTGTTTCATCAAAGGGGATGAGAAGGCAAGAATTCTGTTTCATTCCATGTGGCAACTATTTTCTCTCCTAAATCCCACGCTTAAAGCTATTCTGATATTAAAAGTATTCTGATTTTTATCTACTTTTTTTCCATACTTCTAAAATAGCCATCACTATAATATTTAAAATTTATCACTATGGGAGAGCACCTTCACACTCTAATAAATGTAGCATCCATTCAGAAGACAAAATTACTACTGTATCTTGTTTTACTTATTTCACAGAGGGCAATTCAAGGATTTCAGGTAGTCCCTGAAAACCATTTAATCTACATTAGTGACAAACACCATGCAATATTTTGTTGTAAAAATCACTCACACCACCACAAAACCAGCAATCACTCAAAGGCAGAGAGCATTTATTGTTTTTCACCTTTACATTTTCCAAAGGGACACCTGAGAGTTAAAACCAAAATTTTTAAAAAATTAAATTGCTTTTGAGCTAAGCACTTGTATGCCAAGTCTCAGCATGGAAGGAATTTTAGCTGCTGAGCAACCTCATACAATGGTGCTTTAGAACAGAAATGCCAAAGAACAGACCCTTAACTACAGTATTGTGGCTCTGGTATGGGTGCCACTGTGATGAAAGTACTCTGATATAAAAGTGTCTGCCATGAAAATAAAGACGGAGAGACGGCTTTGTAGGTGGAACTTGGGTTCTTTTATGTAAAGACTGACCCAGGCAGTCAGAAGGGGAGAGTAAGAGGGCAAGGACCACATTATGTGGGCACGTAGCCGCCTGAGTGGGGAGTCAGGGAAATAAGTGTTGTGCAAAAAGGGAATTATTCCAGCATCATTTCCCACACCTGTGGTAACATTAATGATTTTTCACAGCTTTTCTGTGTTTTTTTTTTTTTTTTTCAAAGATCAGAATAAGGTTATCTACATTGTTTTAAAACCTCTTAGCCTTCATGCAAAATGTTCAGTGTGGTACTTTTAGAAACACTATAGAACTTAGCCTAGCAAAAGACGACTGAAAGGCATGATGTTTTAATAAAGACAAGTCCTTTGTCCTTGAACAGTGTGAATGATGTCACATCAGCCTCATGAATGTATGTAGAATTACCTACTTAAAAAAACTTATGTGGAAATACTTGTGGCTCTCATGGAAAAAGGAGGTTTTAAGAAGATTACAGACCTAATGAAGAGAAACTTCAGATGTTAGATAAAACAGTGACTTTAAAGAGGAAGAGTTTAGGATTAGCTGAGCCACTTATCACTTATTTTCCAATATTTTTTCAGATGAGATCTGTTTAGTTGAAAACCACAGTTTTAAAGGCAAAGCAATTGCAACCACAAAGTTCTGCTTTGTTCTATTTGGCAGAGTAATCATGGAAGTATTTGAATTATTAACGAGTATTCCAAGCTTGCATATTCTGGCTTACTTACAAAACCTATTGTTTTTATCTCATGTAAGACAAACTAACTACATTACCAAAGTAGTAATGCTATTAATTGCAAAACTTCTGTTGGGCTACTGGAAAAAAAGAAATTAGGTTAGTTAAATCTTCTGTTGTTTTTTTCTTAAAAGAGGAGGTAGAACGAAAATTCTTATTAAGAGTTGAAGATCTTTTAAAAAATAAATTTATACCAACTGCTGAATATTTGTTTTTGTTGTTGTTGCCAGGTTTGTCACTCAGTGCAAGCCAACTTCCTACGAATTCAGAAAATGATTTCTATAAATGTGTGCTGTATTGCCAAAGAACAGTGAACCTATAAAACATCCTGTGATTCTTTATGAACACGTTAATGTACTTCACTTTCATAGGGCTTGGTACAGTATGGTTTTGAAATAGAAGACTCATGTCTGAATTAATGCAAATATATGAGAATTCATGCAGTTACACTGTCTGTTGATAGTCCCTATCTAGGAATACTAGGAAGTGTATGAAGATTTTGCTGGTCCTGTGAAAGAACGGGAAGTTAATATTGTAGCTAAGAAATTAATCAATCCACATAGGCTAAAAGCTAGACAATCTTTCATATCTGGGAACTTCTTTCTTGCCCCAATTCTTGTCTTGCAAAGATTATGTTATGTGATTTTAATTAATTTCCTTACACCATTTTAAGACGAGGAGATATTTAAGTTCATCTAGGGTGTCAATATCTGAGCCAACAGGGTGTCTTCTATCAGGGAATGATGATATATTAACCACTTTAATTTTTACTGGGTGGAGTTTCTATTTTGCCACTTGAGGGCATCCTATCATTATGTTCCATTATAGAGCAGTGCATCTAAATTTCCATAAAAATAATGGATTTCTGCCGAAAAAGTGGTATTTGCCAAAAGTGCTGATGAAGCACTAGAAATGATAATTTGCCATACTAAATTGGTGCTTCCAGGATGGTAGGTCAAACAGGGTTGTATTTCAGGAAATACTAAGTCAACAGAGAAGAAGTACCACAGATGCAAGTAGATGGAATTTGCCTGGCAGACACCAACATAGGCTTCACAGATGTGTTTTGCTTCTGCAAAACTTTGTTATGTCACAGTTAGACAATTTTGACCTGTGGTTGCACGCAAAGGCAGTAAGTGGATTTACTTCCATTTTTTCTAAACCATTAATATTTTAGCTTTCAGTAGTGAGAATGATGGCAGGGGTTTCAAACTGAATAAGACACTAGGCTGAGCTAATACAATAAAAGAACCACTTCAGTTAGTCAGGATCTACAGTACTCCTGCAAATGTAGATGTATGACAACTACATATAGAATGTAGCCCTTAGATGCCTGGAGATGTGACTATGTTGTGATCAAATTCTAGAGTGGCTGTCACATCCAGCTCACATTATCTATAGTTCTACTATCCAGTGATATTATAATTGTATAATTGTACAGATTTATACTAAAGGCATTACTGTAAATTTTTTTGCTGATTGCTTTCTTCAATTTTTCACTTCACTTCCCTACTTAAAACTACCCGTTTTAACATACAATGTTACCTACAAAACTTTCAGTTTTTAATAGCCTTATTATATTTGGCTTTGATGGTATTGTAACACGTTTTCTTTGTGCTGGGCTAGAAGTTTTGAAACTTAGGGACACAGAAGTTGCAGCCACCTGGGGTGTTGATTATAGTCTGATAACAGATCCTAGTCATGAATTTACTAGCCTTGGTGGTAAAGCAATGGAACATGCCACATTTCTTTTTCCTCCCTGCAACAGCTTCCTCCATATTAAATAAGGAGCACTGATTATGAGCTGTGTCGATGTAAGATTTCCGCTTTCCACACTTGGCCCTCAGTCAGACTTTTTTCTCTCCCACCTTATAACTTTTCTCTACCTAGGTCAGAAACCACATGCTGTCCCTTTATTAACCTGCCATTTAATCAGCCCTTCTCACTAGGCCCATAAACACAACCCTCACAATAAAACTTTATGCGCAAGAAATGTGCTTCTATTTAACAGTCAGTTTAACCTCTCCTGCCTTTCATTTTTCTTTCCCCCTTCAAATGATACTCACATGGGGAAAGAGACTCATTCACACTCTTTTCCACATGTTCCTTTCATTTCCAATCACACTGTTCAACTGACTGAAGTCCTCCCAAGGAGGATCTCTGCTGTTTTATTCTGAATCCTCCAAACTACCCAACCACTTCCTAGTCTCCACACTAAAACCTGGGCCCACAGTTGTAGATGGAGTTCTCCCTTTTGCTGTGGTCTGTTCCACATTGCTTGCATTCTTACAGAAAAAGGATTCAGAGGTGCTGCCACCAGCATCCTTCAGCTCTCCACACAGGCAGACCCATCACACTATTCCCAGTCCAGGGGTGAGGATAAGCCATTGTCAAGTTTCCACTTTGCACTGCCTCTGTCCTCCACCGTCTGCTAGGGTGTAGAAGTAGGCTTCAAGCTCCACCACCCTACCGTGCTGCCAGCAAACTTCTTCTTCTTGGTGTGATCCTGTCACTTGTCCTCTCTATGGAGCACAGGATGCAAATGAAGTTATAAAGGCCCAGGTTGGAACCTATCTTTTAAATTAGGCCTTGCAATCCATTTCTTCAGATTCTTGGTCCATGAAGTCATCTACAAAGTGTAGTTTTTTCTTGAGGCAAACACATGTCCAAAGAGCTGTGGTATTTTTGGTGCATTCTTGCACCTAAGACTTTTGAAAAGGATATCCTTAAAGTCTGATTATAGCACTGCTTGTATGAAAGCAAGCTAACATGTTCATTCGTCACCGTAAGATCACCAACAAGGGGGGAAGGCTGTGGAAGCATCCTGGGGAAGTCTCGCAGACTGTTTGTCCTCTCCTCATTGCTCCTTCCTGATCACCCATCACTGCTCACCATTGGAGAGGTGGATATTTAGTATGGCATTATACAGTTGTTTTCATTTCCTAATGAAAGGAGGGTTTTGAAAAAAATAAAAATATGCAGACATAGCTTTCCTGATGAGCCAAGAGAAAACTGAAAACCACTTTATCTGTTTCAGAACTTCTTTCCAAGAGTTATCTAGAAAAATGCTAGGGGAGGAAAAGTGATTGCCCTTTTTCTGACAGAGTTTATTGTGCACACAGGCAGAGCTTTCACACTGGTTTCCTCTTGTTTCATAGATGTCAGTTGTAAATTGGCAAACTTCAGTGTTCTCTCTATCTCTTGTAGTGGTAGGGTTAACAACATCTCACAGGAACCCTAAATCCATGCACAAAAATGTATATTTTATCATGAGCATTCTAATAATTACAGAAGGGAGAAAAAAGCATACTATTCAATGATGTTGTAATAATTTAGGCTATTATATCCTTCTTGTGGCCTCCTTAGGTTCAGAGCTGTGTAACTGCTCTTCTTGTCTAACAAGTACATCTGAATAGTATGAGACACTGAAAAGCTTTATTAATATAAATAAATGTATAAATATATAACATAAAGTATTAAAATATAATATAAGATTTGCATTATCTACTGCCAAGATAGGCTCATTCAGCTGAAGAGTAACCAGCCACCTGGGATTCTGTCCTGCCAGTGTCCTGCTGTGTTACTTCAGGAAAGTTTGCACCAGTGATGTGCCTTTGATTCCTGTCTGTAAATAGGAATTTTTAGCTAAAGTATTTGTAAATCCATTGGTGCTTAACAATAAAGTTAAAATTGATATTATTTGTATACAGGATCAAGCACAATCTGAGCTGAAATTTATTGTGTTAGTAAAATAGCAAATATCCTTTTTTCCTTCACCTTTTACCTCAAGCAGAGTCTGAAAATTCTAAGTGGCAACAATATGCAGCATACCTATTGAAATTATAGATGGAGATGGTTTTGGTTTGGTGCTTATTTTGCAGATATTTCTGGGACAAAGACTGTCAAGTATGCAATAAAGAGTGAGGTAGGAAGCTTATTACATGAGTTCAGAGGCACCATTATTTAACATTCAGCAGCTTATTTTGTGCATGGTTTTCCTGTACCCAGCCATCAGGAGGCCAACAACCTCGTTTAAACAGTGTATTCCTTCTAGAAACATATTCACTCACTTTAAATATGACTGATAGCAAACAGCAGCTGATTGAATTTAGGAAGGCTTATTTCAATACTGTAGTCAGGAATTTTTCAAGCTATGAGCTTTTCAATACTAGATTTATTTTAATTGCTCAGTATAAGGTTTGCTAAGTCTTTTCTTTTCCATCTTTTGGGTTATTAGAAGATGCAAGAACACCAGCAGAAGGTCACTTGAGGAATGTGCTTTGTCAATCGCTTATTGTTTCGCCTTGGTTTCTTTTTCCTGTTATTATGACTACTTTAACCTGTCATGACTAAAACTTCTTTCAGAGATCTGAAAGATTTCTGCTCTAGGATGTCTCAGACAAGTTTCTTCAGCTACTTAATGACTTGGCTAGATTTTTCATTTTGTAAGCGCCAGGCTCAGAGGTGCCTGTTAAATTTCTATTCAGAAACCACTGAAAGTTAAAAACAGGCAGATGTGCTGCTGGATAAAATCAAACCTTTTACCTTTATGTGGTCACCATGTGACAGTGATTGAAGGATATGCTGCTAAAGATAAAGAAGAGAATGGTCTATCCTAAAATTTCAAGAAATACATCCAAATACTTGCAAAAGATCAGGATCTCAGAGCAGAACATTTGTCAAGGCAAAAAAAAATACACATGGCTTTTATAACAGCAAAAATAAATCTAGAAATAATGAATTAATGGTAAACATTTTTTATTTTAGAAAAAAAAGTATGTCCAATCCATTTAAAACTCATTTAACACATTGCATAAAAGATCTTTTCTCAGGCTTCTTAAAATATTTCATAATTGGAAAGAAAAAATTGATGCATGGGAATAAATTCTATCCAATCCAAGTAACAAGCTGCTAATTTTCCATGAAATAAAATGAATGCCATGGCCTTTGGCCTTTTTGGGGAGGGGCAGCTATTAATTGTGAAAAAATGTATAGAAATAATTCTAGAATGCAGATAATACCTTTGGCAATAAATGCCTCACTGTGCATGAGCCCTCAGCATCCATTTCCACCTGAAAATTGTATCTCTTGTTTTTAGATATACTCTAAGAAATGTATTTATTCTCTTTAAAAAGATGTTATATACTGCTCTGACACTGGCATTAAGTGTCTCCTGGAATTTGAGGTCACAACCATTAAGTCAATGCCTGCATGTCTTCAGGAACAAGTGCAGGAGCATGTGTTTCCAGCAATGTCGTCTTTAGGAACTGAACAAATAATTCTAAATAATTTTAAATACTGTGAAGAAAAAAGTTATGACTATGGTCATACAGTGCTTGTAGATGTGCTTAGCTTCAAGTCCATAAGTAGTCCCACTATCTGTAGTATGAGAAATCACTGATCATAGAATCATAGAATAGAATCTTTAAGGTTGAAAAGACCTCCAAGATCATCAAGTCCAACCATCAACCTAACACCACCATGCCTACTAAACCATGTCCTGAAGTGCCACGTCTACATGTTCTTTGAACACCTCCAGGGATGGTGACTCTACCACTTCCTTGGGCAGCCTGTTCCAGCGCCTCATCACTCTTTCAGTAAAGAAGTGTTTCCTAATATCCAACCTAAACCTCCCCTGCCACAACTTGAGGCCATTTCCTCTTGTCCTATTACAAGTTATTTGGGAGAAGAGACTGACACCCACCTCCCTACAACCTCCTTTCAGGTAGTTGTAGACATATTTACTGATGGAAGTAAATATGACTGTATCCACAAATTTGAACTGCTAGCAATGAAAAGTTGTTGAGTACACAATAAGATTAGACCCCACATTACTTGTAAATTTATACTGACACGTGACTCTTCTCCAAACTTTGCTATTTAGTGACACTGCCCTTCCCCACCCCATCCCCATTGCCTGAAAATAGTACCCAGTAAGATTCTGTTCTGTAATGTACCAGCTCTTACCTGTTATTAAAAAGTTAGTACATACTTGAGATCTCCTCCTGCAGAAATATAGATTCACCAGTGCACTCCAGAGAGGCCCTTAGAGTGGTATAAATTGGTTCAGGAACACAATGTGCACCTCAGTAAGGCTGCCAAATATGATATAGCAATGGTTATTACATATCTTTTCACTCACTGCTGACATATGACCTCCTATTATATTACCATGATGGCCAAGCAATAAAGAAAAATACAATCTCTGGTCACAAGCAAACTGTTTAGTTTACACCGTTGGTGTATATCCGTAATATCAATATGTTGTAAATCCCACTCAAAGATGGAAACATTATTCTAGGCCATGTTTGTATATGAATGTTTACTCTCTCTACAGATTTTCTTACTCTTATGTTTATCTAGAAACTTAAACAAGAGGCAGATCTAAAAATGGATTCTATTAGTCCAAGGCTATTTATTTATCCTAGGGACTGGAAATAGCATCCTATATGTGAAAAACCAATTCTAACACATTTAAAGCAAATAATTTTTTTTTTTAACTCTTAGTTTTTTCAGCCATATAAAAAGAAGAAATAGAGCAAGAGATTCCCTCTTTTTGTGTGCAGATACCCAAATCCATAAGGATACACAATAAAGTCTTAACAAGGAGTGCACTATATGTTAAATTTTAAACATTCCTCTGTAGAGTGGTTTTAAATGCTTACATGTCCCAGCTGTACTCATCATATGATGTCTTAGGACATCAAAATATATGACTTAAAGTATTGCTTCTGAAAGCAATGACTGTAAAGAAAGGGCAAATTTACGGCCACCTTCTTTTCCTATACGTGCGTTATGTGCCGCTTTCTGTATTGCTCATGTTAATTATGAGCCCATAGCTGATAGAGTACAGCCTAAAATCAGTAGGAATCATTCTATTGACATCATAAATTGATTAGGAAAATTCATAAACTCACTTGTTTCTTCTGGAAACACATACAACTTTTAAAAAAGGGAAAGTCTACACTCTGTAGAAAATTTGTCCTGGGCAGGACTGTGTGACTTATGAACAATGTCACATCAAGTTCCTCTGTCTTTCTATCCAGGATTTATGATCTCTGCAGATTTGGTTAGAGAAACGCATTCAAAAGATACATAGTTTGCTCTCAGAAAAGGCCACTTAACTATAAAGCCATTGATCTGCTTGGCTTCTTTAACATAATATTATCACTGTTATTAAATCTGTAATGCAGTAAAACTTTTCATATCCTTTGTCTGCCAGGGATCTATGCTCTATGTTCAGATCTTTGTAACAATTAACTAAATCCCACCTCTTGATGTCCTGTATCTGTCCCAGAGCTAGAAACATGAAGAGGATATGCTTCAGGAACCCACACAAACAGGCTTGCGCTTTGGGATACTCTTTCTCTAAGGACAAAAGATCTCTTCCATGGCAGAGATGGAGCTCTGGTCTCTCACCAGAGCATGGAAGACTTCGCTTTTGCTTTCATCCAGGTTTGACGTAATCTTTTTTGATAACCTCATCATTCTGTCCAGTTCTCCCCATTCATTATTGCAGTGGTAGCAGCATTGTGACTTGAGCACAGTCCCAGAGAATCCTCCTGTACCATGCCAGTACTATATAAGAGTGGAAAAGAAAGAGATGACTACAAACTTCTTTGTACGGCAGCAAAATTTCTTTGCTCCTTCGCTTTTCCAGATTAACAAAAAAAATATTAATGGCAAGTTTAGAGGCTGTTATATTTAAAGTATTTTGAATCGTACTTGCTCTTTTCTGAAGGAAAATATTTACTCTATTTATTTATTTATTAAGATTAAGAAAAAGGTTCAACAGAATCCATAAAGGAAAAAGAAAATTTCTACAAGTTCAGACAGTATAGAAAACCTACATAACATGGCCACTGGCCATATGAAATACAGTTGTCCCCTGGATCTGGACACAGGCTGTCAGCACCAGACCTGCCTTAAATCCTTACTATTCTTCTTACAATGTTTTCTATCTTGAAGAAAAATTACAAATTAGGCATAGTGATAGTCTTTCTACGTTTTAATACCTTTTAGAGTAAACATTTGTTATTAAATGGAAATTTGTATTTCTTATTATATTTGTTGTGACTCGTAACTGATTGTCTGTCAAACAAAAAATCAAACTCTAATCATTGATTCTATGCTTTCTTTTACTAGAAAATACACTTAAATCTATGTATGTTAATATCAGTCAATATGTTTATCCTGGTTTTGCCAAGGTATTCTTCTAATACCTATTGTGTTTCTCACATTTCCCATGTTTTGCAATATTATCTAATTATTCTTTGAAGTTTTCTTTTAAATTCCAGTCAATACTAACAGTACAACAAATGCCAAGTTCTTGACCAATTTAAACTCCTCTCAACTGACTGACTTTGAGAAAGGTAGCTTAATTACCTAAACAAAGGTGCACACAGGTTATATCAGTATAGAATTGTTGCCTTCAGAAATTGTAGTCAAATACTGGCTTCACTTATCCCCTAAATCATTACCAAGAACATCTTGTAAAACACTACAGTACTGTCTGTTGTGAAGAATATAAAAATCAACCTCCCTTCAGTGTAGTGAACATCGTTCATGCCAACTTTTTCACTGTATGGCCTATCTAGCACTGGAAAGAATCTCATGGAATTCTTTTACAAACACTAAAGAAGAACCACTGGTATTATTTAAAATCTCTGAGGAATCACTGCCAATTATCTTAAAAATATCTTCTTCAAACTGTTCTGTGATAAATCATGGAACGTAAATTGTTTAATGTTGGATTAGCTGAAATGTCAGACTGTCAATTCTCATTAATTATATAAATTATGACTTATCCTTTCTTAATATCTTTTTTTTTTTTTTTCCTACACCACAGGTACATATCCAGCAATCTATTCCTTTATTGGTAATTTTTATATATACTTGTAGTTTCATAGTTTTCAATGCACATTAGATTAACAGATTTCAAGAATAAGCCCTCAAATTCCTTAATGTATAGGGTTATTAAGTACATGTAATAAACAGGCTTTAAGTCACAGGAACTTGATACATTCATTCTTTTCCTTAACTGTAATTCCCATAGGTTTCAAAGATCTTCAGTTTCCAGGTGCTTAATCCTTTTAACTGGAAAATGCAGAAAAAGCAAGTATTGATTATTACTAAGAAAAACTGTGTTATTTGACAAAAGTGAATAATACTAACATTTTTTCCAGGTGTCTATTGGAATATAAGTAGTAGATAATTTGCAAGATTAATTTTATTACAATATTCTATAGTCTGTAATTAAAGCTTTGTAGTGCTCAGTGTAATGAGCTATTAAATACAGAGAATTATTAGGAATTCAATTAGATACTTTCTAGACCTTTTCTACAGAAGAGCAATGGGGACATTCAATAGAACTGGAAGATAGCAAACATAAATCTGATAAAAGAGAACTTTATATAATATATAATTTACCTGTGTAACTAGTATCACAAGATGTTATTGAGGACAACAATGTAACACGTTACAGGAAAAGACAAGGTATATGTACACATAAAAAGAACATCTTCAATTGTATCTGAAAAGACTAAGAAATTACACAAACAATTGCAGATACACTGTGAAATCACTTTGTGAAATGACTGATGCACTCTTGCATATAAATCTGAAAGTCCTGGGTGATGGTTTGCTGTACAAGCCTTCTTTCATATTGAATGCTAGAAAGTTATGGGTTTCTCATAAAAATAATGGTTTTGGTGTGACAGTTTAATTGTGAAAACTGTCCTTGTTTTTGTGAAAAATGGAAGCATCCACAAATAATGACTTCAGCATCTACTTACTGGTCAGGAAATTTACGGAGATGTATATGTATCCTTGTACTGTGCTCATAAAATGTAGCTGCAGTGAAAGTACAAATGAAAAATAAACATGTAAATTAGTTTAATTTACCAAATAATGCTTTCTGATAGCATTTTAGGTTAGATTTAGTTTGAGAGGAGACTGATCATTCACTTGGAATGAAAATGTATTTGGGAATGAAAAGTAAATCAGCTATTGTCTTCTTTTACATCTATAAAGCAGGGCATGTTTCACTTCACCAGCTTAACTGTTTGTAAGATAAAAGTAATTGCAGACTAAAAGAGAAACGTCAGTTGAGATGGTTTTCTACTTTTTGTCTCAGAGATTCCAGTAATATTCCTTTCTCTACAGTATGTTCTCTGTCTGTCTCTGCTCTTCCTACCATTCTGAGGTGAGAAAGACCTTTGCAGAGCATAGTGATACTTTGAACTTCAGATACATGTAAATTCAACATATGATGCACCTCAGCTACCCTCTGTTGTTGAACTCAGTGACACATCTTTTACCATTCCCACACATTCAGGCTAATGTGTTTCAAACCACTATCCTCAGTATCACATTTTTTGTCCCCATATGTTTAAGTCAGGGCAATCACTATACACATCTTCTGGTTTGCAAGATACCTGTCTAGAGCCCTAAGAGCATTATAGTGTCCATAAAAAATTATCAGAACTTCTTTCCCTACATTTTCATTTCTCCCTGACACTTTCTCTCTTTCCCTATTTCCCCTGACTTCTGTTTTCCTTCCATAGTTTCTGTTCCTAAACTGACCTGTTCTACAGGACCATGAGCCGTTCTCCTGCCTACTTAGGCCCACCTTCAGCATCCTGTGACAGCATCCACGGGACGGAGAAGTCTATTCTCTAACCGTAACTCAAATCCACAATATCTTTCTAGCTCCTCCAACTCATTGCTTTTAGTAAAAACCAGATTTTTGTTTCTTCTGTACTAATCACAGCTGTGTAAATTACTAGTATAAGATTAGTCTGATAAAAACAGTACAGGCAAGAGATTTTTAAAGGATCTGAAGTGAATTCTAGAGTTAGATTCATAAGTTCAGACTCACTTTGTCATTTGTTTTTAACACTATTCAGAAAGTTTGACTGTCATAAACTAGTAATTTGCTAGTAATGAATCTCCAGTGTGAGCAAGCATTTTACTCTTCAACTTTTAAGGTATAATATTCTAAAGTATAATATTCTAAGGTACAACCTGGTTTTAAGTTCTATATTGCTTATTTATTAAAATGAGTAATTAAGGTTTATGACAAGTGACTTTTATGTAATGTTTTCAGAAATGGGACTCTGATTTTAGGGACGACATAAAATAATAGAGAGTAAGATCAGAAGTTATATTTTATATTTTAGCTGGCATAGGTAACACTCAATATTTTTCTGGAGCATCTGTCACAAAAAGTAGTGAAGTGTAAAACTTATTTGAGACAAACTTCACATCAAGTGTATAAAATAAAAGCCTTATTAAAGTGTGAGATTTATTAATTAATTGAAAGGTAAGCATGTAACATATATTCATACATTTTTGCTGAAAGCAAAAATTGTTTGGACATTTGATATTCACTTCATCTAACTTCACACATCCAATATAGCTTTAAGAAAATTCTAGGCTTCTAATACTGTTATAGCAGAGAAAGTAAGAGTTTGCCATTACATTCTGAAGGAAGAGAAACCATTAGCTGAGTTAAAGACTTAAAGAGTGTGGGTAGTTCCTGAGGATCTATTTCACCTAAGAAAAGCATGAACACCCTGGATGGGAACTGGAGAATGTCAGTGGACAGAAGGACCACCATTGGGAGGAGACACATGCTCTGTTAGGGAATGTGAGCCAGGGGATTGGATCACAGAGAGAAGAGACTCAAGGCTTGCATAGAGCTAGTGCTGTAGTATGAGGCCACTCTACAAAATTCACCACACCTGGATCTAGAGAGACGGCAGCAGCAGCAATACTTAAGAGGAGCATTTTTTCCATGTCTTGAGAAGAGTCCCTACTTTGTAGTTCAAAAGCCGATTCTAAAAGCACCTTCTTACAATGTTCAAAGATTCTTATCCTACAGAACAATTACTTTCACAAACTGGTATTGCTTGAACTTTTGTTTGTTTGTTTGCTTCTTTTTTTTTTTTTTTTTCCCCTGGGAATGTGGTATAGAGTCATTTAACTAGATTGCACAAAGAGCTATATTAACATAACTGACCTGGTTCCAAAATTGAGCTGGCCCTGGGAGGAGCTCATCCATGTCTTCTGGTTCTGTATTGGAGATAATGAGCCCTCATGGGATCCATCTGATACAGGAAGAGGCTGTTCTGGTAAGTCTGCAAAGTAAGCTTGGTTTAGTTACTGAACAGGTAAGCAGACCGTGGGTAAAGGAGACTGACCATATGCAGGAGGAATAAAACTACTTCTGACTACTGCAAACTAGATTATTTCCTAAGATAATCGTAGAAGGAACAACTTTTTGCATGCGGTAGATGTAACCTTTGGAAGGGCCATGAAATATATAGGCAATAAAAAGAAAACTTAAAAAAATGAGAGCCACATGTTATTTTATCTTTATGAAGATATACTTTGCAAACTGAACAAGGTTGGTCATATGAATAGAATGTAAAATCATACAGAGGACATGAACATTTCCTCCATGTTAACAACAGAAGTTCCTCTGTGGAGATCAGAATCTCTGCACATGTGGTAACCAGGTACTATGAATTCACGGTCTGCTTTGCCATTGTCAAACTATGTTTCAGACGGGACTGGGAACTGCAGCTGTGTTTAAGAAAGCAGACCTCTGAGATAATCAATTCTGTTAGGTAAACTTCTCGTATTATTCAGAGTTCTTTGTTGTGAAATATAGAAGAATGAAGGTCATGTCCAAAAAAATCAGATTTTAGGATGGCTGACGCAGTAGATTTATTGAATAGAAACTGTCTGGTAAAAATGATAGTTCAAACAATGGATCAGAGAATGGAGTCATGGAACAATTCCAAGAGTATCATCTTTTTTCCAGATCTGAAAAAAAAAAAGAAAAAAAAAAAAAGAAAAGAAAAGAGAACCCAGATGTACTGGACAGTTACAAAATAAAAACCATTCCACAAATCAAGCAAAGATCATGTTTATTTCTCACAGGATGTTAAAGATAACAGAGGGGTCATAAAGTGCACTGAGATGAGAAAAAACAACAACAGGACTTGAAAGTAGAAGTAAAAATAATCTCCATTTATTATACAGTACCTCTAATCAGACTCATGTGCAAGTCAGGATGTCTTCAGTCCTGATTTACAAAAAGTTGGATGCTCAGTTTCACACACTGACAAGCTATGACTATAAATACTTAGCATGGGAATGTGCTTATGCTTACCGTGCAGTCCAATTAGATGATCAAATACATTTTTATTTATTGCTGCTCTTTATGCAAACTATACCTAAGTCACTTTCTGCAAAAAAAAAAAAAAAAAGGAAAAAGAAAAAAATGCTCAAAACCTGGCTGCTGAAAATGGTAGTCCTACTCTGTTTTTTCAGTGAACAAGAGAGGAGAAATGCTTTTCTGTATCATCTGCTACACGGAATACATGAGTATGGTGTAGCTGCGAAGTGTTGGCTTTCTCAAATATCCAGTAATGTGAGATTAATAGCGCAGTGCAGACCTACTGGAGGAAAGAAAGAGAGAGCAATGGATTTTCACCTTGTCATAGAATCATAGAATCATAGAATCATAGAATAGTTAGAGTTGGAAGGGACCTTCAAAGGTCATCTAGTCCAACCCCCCTGCTAGGAGAAAGGACATCCCTGACTAGATCAGGTTGCTCAGAGCCTCATCCAACCTGGCCTTGAATGTTTCCAGGGATGGGGCTTCCACCACCTCTCTGGGCAACCTGTTCCAGTGTTCTACAACTCACATTGTGAAAATTTTTTTCCTAATATCCAATCTAAATCTACCTCCCTCTATTTTAAAACCATTACCCTTCATCCTATCACACCAGGCCCTACTGAACAGCCTCTCCCCATCTTTCTTGTAGGCCCCCTTGAGGTACTGGAAGACCGCTATCAGGTCTCCCCAGAGCCTCCTCTTCTCCAGGCTGAACAGCCCCAACTCTCTCAGCCTGTCCTCATAGGAAAAGTGCTCCAGCCCTCTTATCATCTTTGTGGCCTGTCATGAGCCTCCCCTGAAGTACCGTGGACAAAAAGTCTTGGAATGAGAACAGTAGCACGCATAAATTCACAGGGTTTAATAAAGTGCCAAATTCATTAAAATGCTTTGAAGTCCATGTAAAAGGAAAATGGCACTCAGATCTTACAGATGAAATGAACAATCTAAAATCAAATCACTTCATAGCAAAATTGATCAAAAACTCTTTGTGCAAGCCATGTCACATTGGAAAAGATTCTTAAGTGTGTGTATATATGTATATATATATATTCTTTTCCATATATAAAATCCCAAAGTGGCTTTTGGAACAGACTTCAAATTTCCTGTCCAAATATATATATATATAACTATCTACTTTCTTCTATAATAAAAAGTAAATAGGCTTAAAGCTCATATGAAACTGTTGAACTGACCCCAAACAATTGGCTTATTTGAATACAACAACATGTAAAACATTGTATATAAAAGTTTTGTTCTGATTTTGGACCCTTTTCTTTAAATCTGATTTTTTTTTTTCTGGGACAGAAAATCAATTTTCCAAACTTCGTTTTTCCTTTTTGACCCTTCAGCTTCAGTAAAGTGAAAAATCCATAGGCAGATTTTTTCATCAAACTGAATAATGCCAAGACATTCACCCAAGAAGTTGATTGCTCTTTCTTGATGTTAGGAGAAGCAGAATCAGAGGCTCACATATCGATGTCCTAGCCAATGCAGCACTAAGCTTTCTGGTTAGTATAGGCAATTTCTCTCTTTAAAGTATGAAATGCACAGGAAGCCTAGATGACCTACACCTCAAATGACCAAGGAGAAAGATGAATGATGTTTCAACAACTGAGTACAGAGAAGAAAAGACCTTCATAAGATTTAAAGTCTACAATTTCAATACTGCCAGATTTCACAGATACTTTCTCACTTCCCAGTTCTCTTCCCATAGTTCAAACAAATATCTGATACAAGAAAAAGGTGATTCCCTTATAAGAAAGCAAGTAATGATAAAAATTCTCTCAGCCCAAACAACATTTGCAAGCAATTTGCTCCTGATGCTCAAAAGGATAGAGGAAGGAGTATTACTCTGTGATACATCTGAAAAGACTGAATGCAGGAGTACTGTACCAGTCCATACATTGCAAAATGAAGGGCTCCATCTCCTAAGAAACACCTCAACGTGGGACAACTGGATGGTGAGATTAGACCTGAAGGACGTCTTACTGTCCTGCTGGTGAAAAAATGTCAAAGGTTCCTCCAGGCTTTGCTGGGAAGGAGAACTTTGGCAGTTCTCCAGCCTACCATTTGGCCTCCTGTCAGCTCCATGGTAGCAGCCTTCTGTGAGCGAGTGCTTGGGATAATAGTGTGTTTAGACAACATGCTGACTATGGTACAGAACAGAGAGCTGTTAGCAGCACAAGTTGATTTGATGGAAACTATTCTCAAGAGCCAGAGTCACTGAAAAATTACCAGGAATCTAATCTGGCTGCTGCCCAGAAAACAAAAGTTCCTTGGATTTGCAGTCCAGATGTCTCTGCTTCAGAGGCTTTTAGACCTTTCCAGGGTGTATCAGGGAAACTGTTTGGAAAATAAAATGACTATGAGACAGTCATCTGCCTTAGGGGCACAGTTCATGTCAGAGCAGTTGAATTTAGTGATGCAAATGCTTATTAGGTCATTCTGTCCATCTTGTCACAGAGTGGAAGGAGGTACTGTGATCTCAGGTTCATTCATTTCTTTTCTCATCTTCTTTCAGCATTTCAGAGTAATGGGTCCACTCCTTTAGAAGGCAATTCTATATCCTGTTATACTTGTTATAAGGTTTTTGTATATGAAAATTATATCCTTAATCTCTTGTGCTGCTTGTTATTTTCACATATACAATTTTCTATGCCCCATATAGGTTAGCTACAAATTTATGATACTGAGGAACACGTTCCTGCCCATGTTCATATTTGTTTACTTTCTCCAATATGAAAAAGTTAAAAATGCAGCAAAAATCTAAATTCTTACTTCACAAATTATTTTCTTCTCCTTTTCAGCAAGAGGAGGTGTAAGACTCTTAAAGAAATACAGCAAAGCTCTTGGCAATTTTCAATGGGTTTTTCTAATTTTTAAAGCAAAATTACTTCTGAGATGAAAATAAGACTCTTAATGAATTCCTCTTCTTAATGAAAACTTTTTGAAAACTCTCCTTGAGAATTGAAATATATTTACTTCAAAACCTGCCAGTGTAAATTTAAGCTATATTAGAACATGTCAGTATCCTACTTTTCCTAATTCTGTATCTTCATTACAGTTTTGATGTTTTCCATAAATAAAGAACCAGTGACAATAAGAAATTTTGACCTAACAATTTTTAGGTGATGCAACTTTTTGTGCAATGGATGGATTACATCACACATTAAGAAAAAAGTTCTGGAGGAGAAGTTCCTGTTAATACATTACTCTCTGGATATACATTATTAGGCCACTTAAGTCCTGGAATGTTATTCATCCACAAAATTTGCATTCCCGTAAACATATCCTTAGCACCAGAGTAAGATGCTTGTTAAGCACTGTTTAGGACATAGCACATAAACAGGAACAAAGAACAGCCGATGGCTTGTTGTCCCTAAAGAAAATCTGTGAATATGCATAGCCTTGTTTTGTTTATTTAGATTCCTGGAGTTCTTTAAAAGTCCTATCTAGCTGCTGCTGTTACACGACTTACCTTTACCTGTGAGCCATCTGTAACAGGAACCTGAATGGGACATGCCTCTGGACCCAGCATGAGCGCAGAAAAAGATTTAGGGAGATTTAGAAAGCTGAGCTAAGGAGAAAATGGTCAGATCCTCGCCTGATAAAAACTGGCAAAGCCCTGCTTTTCAGCAAAATATTTAAAATTTAAAGAGTTGGGTAGAGGTGAAAAAAAGGTGAAGCACATAACAGAGCACAGAACAAGCTGAGGCTAACGTACACACACTTAAGCATTTTTCAGTCCTGTCTAATCTAGTTCAAATAAACCAAAAGTAACAGTATGTGAATGTTTGTGAAATGAAAAGTGGGTATTAAAAGTTAGACATCAATGGCATTGCGTAAATCCTTTTACATCCATGTAAATTCTTAAAACATTATTTTAGAACAGCAGATATTCAGTGACTTTTTAAAGGTTAAATGCACTACAGATGTGGCTACAGTAATTTCACAGTTTAAGCCTTGGGCACACGGAATTTAAAACGGAACTTCGTCCCTATAACATTACACAGTTCTTTCTCCACTGAAAAAGACATGAAGTAGGTACATTAACTCCAAGCAATCATTACTTCAGCACAGTACTTCTCAGTGCTAACATTTCTATTTCCCTACTGAAGCATTATGTACTTATGTGGCCCCTACTATTATAGCTCTCTCAAAAATTTCTTATGTATTTAGCTGCCCAATTACTCTGAGAAACAGAGAAAACCCACTTATTCCTATTTTATGAGATGAGGAAACAGGACTGGTGACTTGTCTAAGGTCACATAGCAGTGGCTTGAACTCAACCTTCTCAAGAAACAGTCTCATCACCTTCATTTCTGACTTGACCTGATATTGTCCATGAAACAGTCTGTGCATGGTATCTCACTAAATACTTTATGAGATCAAAGAATCCATTGGTAAGATTAGACTCTTTTCTCACGAAATACCAATTTCAGAAATCTCAGTTCTTTCCGAAAAAAAAACCCAAAAGCTCATTGTCAGGCCAGCAGTATCCAGTTTACTTGGAGAAGTACAGTGTTCTATAATTGAAAGTCTATCATGGCAGATAACAGAAGAATAATTAATATTTATAGCATTGATCCATACTTTTCACTTTTGGTGCCCTTCATAGACATACTAGCAATGGGTGGACCAACAACACTTTCGTCCACAGTTCAGTGCTGAACTGGAACCAACTTGTACACATGCAATAGCACACAGCAGATTTCCTTGGACATCTCCAAAACTGGAGACTGTCATACGGCACTGCAAAAGCAGTCCTTTAGTTATTGGCTGTTTTCTCCTCTTTTCCAGTGTATAACAACAAAATGCTCTATGTTGTCAGTATTTTCTTGATATTTTTCTTGATAATTTATAATATACACTGTCCTTGACTTTCACAGTACTGTTTTCTTAAACCTCCATTGTGTTATAAACACACACACACAGACACACAAACACATCACAGTGCTCCAAAAATTTTCTGTTGAGATTCCCAGCAGCTAAAGAGGGAGAAGGACAGTATGGGAAAAGCATGGTATCACATAAATTAGTGAAACTACACCTGCTTTACAAGTTTCCATTTCTCTGAGAACAATTAGATAGAGTCAGTGTGCAACGTGTACGCACCCAGATGCCCATACACACACACATACTCACTTGTACTTGGAAGAGTAGCATAACTTAATTTTGTCATAGTCATTACAGTTAGTAAGATGTGATGATTTTTTATAGTTTAGGAAATGATCTGCATTATATACATTCTTAATACTTCTCCAGTTTCCATATATCAATTACTTTCAGTTAAGAAAACTTTATACTAGAAACCTTAATGTAGCTAGATTAGCTAGATAAATGCCAATGGCCTGTACACTGGGTGACATCTGCAGTCCCAAATCCTGCCCACAATGGCAGAAGTTAAAAACAAATATTTTTCCAGAATCTCCAGAAATTGTCAAGGAAGACTGGAAAGTTCATTTCCAGATTGAGACTAAACTTCCAGTTTACCTCAAATACAAAAAGGAAGCCTACAGAGGGTAGAAGCAAGGACAGGCAGCCTGGGAGAAATACACAGAGATTGTCTGAACAAACAAGGATCAGGTAAGGAAGGCTAAAGCCCTGAAAGAATTAAATCTGGACAGAGACAACAAGGGTGACAAGAAAAGCTTCTTTAAGAATGGCAGGGTTAAAAAGGAAGACCAGGGGGAATGTGGGCCCTCTCCAGAAGGAAACAGGAGACCTGGTTACTCGGGACATGGAGAAAGCTGAGGTACTCAATGACTTTTTTGCCTCAGTCTTCACTGGATAGGGCTCTAGCCACATCGTCCCTGTCGCAGAAGACAAAGGCAGGGAATGGGACAATAAAGAACTGCCCACTGTAGGAGAAGAGCAGGTTCGAGACCACCTAAGGAACCTGAAGATGCACAAGTCCACGGACCTGATGAGAAGTATCCACAGGTCCTGACAGAA
>JAAGAY010136272.1:0-69042 GCA_011801015.1 Ardeotis arabs | reverse complement strand
AAAAGTCATTGAGTACCTCAGCCTTCTCCATGTCCTGGGTAACCAGGACACCAGTTGCCTTCCGGAGGGGGCCTACATTTTCCTTGGACTTTCTTCTGTCCCCTACATACCTATAGAAGCTTTTCTTGTTGCTTCTTATATCCCTGGCCAGGTTCAATTCCGTCAGGGCTTTAGCTTTCCTCACCTGATCCCTGGCCACCCGCGCAGCCTCTTTGTAGTCCTCCCAGGCTACCTGCCTCCGTTTCCACCGTCTATAGGCTTCCTTCTTCACTTTCAGTTGGTCCAGGAGCTCCTTGCTCATCCACAGGATGTATTATATCTTCTCCTCAGTCTACTGTCCATCTGCAGTTGTAGCTGGCAGTGAGTTATCCGTTATCCCACTCACAGAAACATAACTGTTACCTTTCCAGTTTAACACAGTGAGACTGCACATACATTTGTTAAATTAAAGCCTAGATTTCTGATGGTGTCAGTTTGCTATCAGCAGATTAAATCAAAAAGGTGATGTACGAATATTTTTCAAGATAATTTTTAAGAACACTTGAATAACTAAATATCTTTAACAATGGAGTTCATGACTCGTACTGTCAACGTGATTAAGATCTCCAACACATGTCAAGTTATACCATGAGTTACCTAAGCTAAACCATCTTAAACTTCCTTATGTTTTTAGATCATATAATGATTTCTTTCACACAGACCATGACCATACAAATATCACTACTCCACTGATGCACTAGAAACCTATGTCTTCAGTCTCTGAAGTAACCTACATCACTTTTGAAATAACTTTATTCTCAGAAATCTTTACTATCACATTAGAGTAACAGAATCTATAGCCACTATTTAACTTCAACAGATTAAATTATTGAATATGACCTGTCTTGTCATAGGTCAGATTAATTTGTTCTAAACTCAGATGTCCCCCCCTCCTCCAAGTTGTGGTTTTAATCAACTAAGTTTTGATTACACTGAAGCATGCTGTGGATGAGACCTAACTAAAAGAAGAGTGCTATTTAATTAAGAAAGTTGACATATTGAAAATAAAGGTGTGGCAGGTGTGATAACACAGTTTTGTTTATTATGACAAATCCCCGATCCTGTCATAACTCACACTATTATCTGAAAAAAATTGTGGCTAATGCAAGTCATGTATTGATGTACATAAAAATTAGTAAAACATTGTTAATCCTTACTTGTTAAATATCTTTGGCTACTTGTCTACAATGCTTAGTGATTTAATTACATTAGATAAACTAAATCCCTTTAAATAATGCCTTACAAAGTCGTCTAACAAAACAAATCAGAAGATTTCTTCCCCACATCCCCCACAAATCTGCTTCTGCTTGCTGCTGAGAAATTTTTCCAAGATTTCCAGACTGTCCCCACAATCATCAGCTGGCTACAGAACACCAAATTCATTAACTTTTGCAGAGATCTCCACTGAGGATGCACCTCTTTGTTAAAACTGGCACATAAAATAGCACTCACAAGTACTAGAATTCATAATACTCTCTCAAGGAGTGCAGCAAGAGTAAGGAAAAAATATTCTATTTTATTGTCTAAATTCTAACAGCTCCTATCTTTGAAGAAGGAAAGCTTCTCCGTTCACTCATATCAAGATGATATATTTGGAGTTGAAGATGATGATGTCTATGACAACAGAACCCACACAGGCAAAGCAGGCAAAATCAAGCATTCCAGTGCTGCTTACCTCGAGATCTATATAACACCGTGGCTATGCCACCGTAATCCAAGTCACATCAGTCCCACAGTTCACCTGCATGTGGAGTCTGAAAGATTTTCAGAATAGTCCAATAAATATCTTGGATACAGGGAAAGGCTATTTTAAAAGCCACATTTACTAAGGTTTATGATAAGATCTATATAGATTTAAAAAGCTATGCAAGACAAGTGATATACTGCTCCTTTTAAATAAATAGATACATAGCCCAACACTAGCATGTTTTATTCTAAAACACATACAAAGACATGTAGTTGTACCCAGTCATTGACTTTCACATCTTTTAAACTTTCTTACTGAGTGTGATGATTGATTGCTGAAATTTTCCTTAGGCTGGGTCAGTAAAAAGCACGGAGGTCTATTTGCAATGTTTTTCCTTAACAGTAGGACCCTATGATGTACCTCCTAGAAAATGTGTTACAGGTTTAGGGTTTACACTGCCTCAAGTAGATTTTTTTAAAAAGCTTCAATTCTTCAAATAGCTGTCAAAATCCAAATATCAAAAAGCATGAGGTTTTTTTAGCAAATTCTGCAATGTAACCCTCTTTCACCACATTTGATTGTCCCACCACAGTTCCCATTTTACTGGTCTCACAGCCCTGCTACTGGTGACAGGAAAGAGCTTTTCTGCTTGCAAGACATATTTTTGCAGCCCTAAGGCATCCTCTGAGGAATTTCCTCAGGCTTCAGTTTCTTCTCATTAGATAATAGATGAGGGCATCTTCACACTTAATATTCAGGCTAGCTAACAAAATAAAATTCATTACATCATTTGGTGATAATGCAACACAGTTATTCAATTGTAACTGCACGCTGATTGCCCTGTTAACAGTTCACAAGCCACAGACCGGAAATAAAATTTTCAAAGCCACATTAATATCCTGAAAAGATGAACTCAACCAGCACTCACAAAACAGATTCCAGATCATCCCCCTTTTACTATCAGGTGATCAGTTTACCAAGAGCTATGGACTAAACTGATAGAAATATCAAAGATGCAGAGTGCGTAGCGTCATATCTGGAAGGTCTCACACGTTGTTATACAAAACCAGAATCAAGGCCAATGAATTGAGGGGCTCTTAATTTTTATTTGTAGATCCTAAATCTGCCTTTATGAACAGATTCACTTTTAGCATATTAAAAATATCACCGTGCCTATTATGACTAAGAAATATTCCAGCAAACTACTGAGGCATAAGGATTGTGCAGCACAGCTCAGATTATCACTGTGCTTTCCATCTGGGGACATCTTGCTCATTTGCCACTAACTTTGCCATGTTTTCAGAGCCTAGGGTAAAACTTTCCAATGCAACTGATAGTTTTGTTCATTTACATTTTGAAAAGTAAAAATTGTGTAAATACGTACATTTAAGGGAGATTCGTACAAGTTTTTTTTTTTTTGGTGTGACAAAATCACCACCTATTCAATGAGTCTTTAAAGAGACTGAGGGACATAAACTAAAATTGAGTGGGCAGAAATACTCTGAATGGGAGGAAACTGTGCAACCATGAATCTACAAAGGTTATCTATTCAATAATTCTTCAGTTTTTAAAAGAAGTGCACAGTAAAATAATGCCCATTTTTATTACATTAAGTAGGAATAGACAGGTGTATTCTAAATAGGCAGTTCTAAGAAAAAGAAAAGCAGCTCTGCCTTTAATAGCTTTTCACAGCTAATTACTCTGTATTAAATCATAACAAGCATAGTTGTCTTCTATATTGCAGAATTATTTCCTCCAACAGATACAACATGGTAGCTAGCATATACTCAGCAACATTATTCCACACTCAGCCATCCAACTACCAACCAACATTTAAGAAACTGTAGAACAAAATACTTCAGGAGCCACTTAAAATTTCCATAATTATTTGATAATATATATTTAACTTTAACACTGTCACAAAAGCATTGTGAAAATTCATTGTGAAGTGTAACTGACAGATTGCATGCAGAGTCTTTGGCAGTTAGATCCTTATTTGTCTTTATAAATATAAAGCCTTCTCTTTCATGTGGCCCACAGAGAGCAATTTTCTGAGAATTATCTTCCTGCAAGAAGAGCCAAAACAAAGACACCTGGAAACCTTGATAATACGTATGTGTTTCGTGCAACCAAAATAAGTGCAACATGATTTGAGTGGAAATACATACAAAAATCTAAGTGTAAAGAGACATAAAAAATGTAGTTGAATAAAATCAATAAAGAAAAGAAAAGCTGAGATAAAACCTAATGAAAATTTAGAAGCTTCAAATTAACAAAAACTTAAGCGTGAAACTCTCCCCAAAACACCTTTTGGAGCCAAAAGGGAGAGTGGAGGGACCATAACCAGCAGATGGATGGCAAACAACATTACCAACAGTCTTACTGCTTGTAGGAGTACGATTTCACAGTAGGATACATACACATGAAGGAAAGTATCACTGCAAATCACAACCACTAAAAGACTTCTAAAATATTAAGTTTCTAATAGATGAGAAAACCAGAGTTTAAATGCATTCCATATCTAGTTTTATTGCGTGCTGGATACACTCTCCAGCCAACAGAAGAACCTTTGCTGAACTCAGATAGTCTAGACACCAACCACCTGCCTCAGTAACAAATGTCTGAGGTGCTAAAGAATTTGTGTGCATTGGTTATGCGTCGGTTTGAGATACTTTTATTAAATTTCTTTTTATACTTTTTAGATTCAAGTTTTTTCCACTGCACTTAAGAGTTTTTGATTGATTTTGATGTCATTTAGACACTACAGACTTGAGGTCTGGGAATAGACAGCAGCTAAATGCAATATTAGATATTACCTCTTTTATGAAGGATTATTTTTTAAGAAAACAAGCACTTAACTCATCATGAAAATAAGCTTTCGCTGCACTCATCTCTATTATGGCATTAAACAACTTGATTTTAGAAAAACATCTTATATATAAAGTCGTTAAATTTAGGAAACATAATTGTACAATAAATATTCAAAACACTGGCCAGAACTCCCTCACAGAATCAATGTTTCTGAATTAAAGAAGCTGAAATTGTATGCGCATGTGTATGTCTGCACGACCAGGATTTAATGCTCTGTTATAAAGCAGCTTGCTTTCTGTGACTGATACACAGCTTGATATTTCACGTATTTTAAAAAAGAAAAGCCAAAGTACTAGAATAAAAGTGCTTTGATGCTAGGCAACCAGATTACCTCTAAACAAAAAGGAGCTTGGCCACAGAGTAGTCAGACAACACCTAATGCAGCAGCTGCACCAGTCAGCAGCATGAGAGGAACCAAAATGAGAAGGGTATGTGAGAGACACACACTGAGGGAGGGAGATAAATCTGTTCCTAAGTATTAGACAAGTTACCTACAATTAAGCCATTTCTTTTCTTGCTTCCTACACAGAGCCTATGATATTTGAGGAACACTAACAACTATTGAACTATATAGAATGCTTTCAAATGGATTTTCAGCAATAAGAAATTACAAGACTAAGAAGGAACAGAAATACAGTATCATTGACTGTTAAAATTAGAAAATTATGGTGAATAGCAGGTAAGATGCTGTCAAAGTAGTATTCTAGCAGTTTCTTTTTTTAACAGTATTTAAAAATACATTGTATTTCCATTGCCAGTGTCACTAGGCATACCATATAAGAAATGTTTCAGAAAACAGCTCACAGCAATGGTCGTATCTCAAAGTAAAGCATTTGCACAACCTCTAAAAATACACTGGTCAAGACTAACATGGGAAGGTTATTTCATTCCCCCACCTCGTCTCTTTTTTGAGCCAGAACAATTTATCATTTTTACTTTACTTGACCAGGTTTTCACCATTGCCAGGAGTTGTTTTCAGAGGAACAGCTGATTTGATTTAGCTAAAGCAAACTTCTGGTACTGATGGCACACATGTCCAAATCCTAACTGATTTTGGTGAGATCAAAGGGATAAGTGACAAGCTTTGATATTTCAGCCCACTGATTACTTCCAGTCTCTTTCCTTCAAGTTTAGATTTTTTTTTCAGTGAGTTTGTGACACTGCTACAGATAGTGCCATGCTGCTTCCCTGGTACCACATTTTAACTAGAAAATATTTGAAAAATGCGGTTGCAAATATGTCCAAGAACTATTTTATGAAGAAAAGGGGACTGCATTAAGCAAATTCTCCTCCTCTTTTAATATTACTAAACTCAATTTTCTCATTTCATCTTAATTAGAGTAAAACACAAAGATAATTTATCAAGTATATTCCCTTTGAAGAATGTTTATACAAGAAATGAAATTTATATATTAAGGATGGTTCTGTTCCTGGCTAAACAATTAGTAATGCAAATAGTGAAATCAATATCTATTTTTATAACAAAAGATGACCACATACACTGGTGGAGTGGATGTGGAAATTCAGCTGTCCCATCTCTTCAAAATATTGCCAAATCTGCAATGACCAGGAACAGGAATGCAGGCAAGCTTGAACTTCGTACTTCCTGTAATTCTTCACAGCGGAGCTGAAGTAGACAGCATTGTTAGTACTTTATAAAAACAGTAACCAATATCATTCATCTTCTGGGACTCCCAGAGCCTAATTGCTCCAGCTAGAGAGGATTAACACAGTTAAATGCATCTGACAACGTAAGCCTCCCAGATCCTACAAAGACTAAAGAAATCAATGTTACAGGAAAAAAAAAAAACAAACCATTTGACCCCCTAGAACTTTCCCATGACTCCCAGTGCACCTCTGGTAAGAGTCTTCCGCGTGAGCTGGCATCCAGCTTTCCCACAGGTCACTAAGTAAGCAGCACCAGCAGTAATCGCTATGTTTTATAGTTATGTTTGGGTTGCTTGTGATCTTATCACCTACGAAAACAGATACATAACTTAGAAAATGCATGAGGCTGAAGCTAGCACAGGAGTCAAGTTTAAAAGTGAAAGTGCAAGAAGAAGAAATGTAGAGGGCTCGCACTGGATTAACAGTGAAAATACCCTTACCAAATTTATATTATGCAAGGTAACTCAGGTTGATATTACAAAGACAGCATTTTCTACTATAACCTAATTTGAGTAATAATTACCACAAAGAATGATATGACACTTTTTTGGTAGGAGTAAACAGTATTTACAGAATGTTTATGTGGTTCAGCCATTTGAAGATGGATTTAGGAAGGTGTTCTGCTAATCTTCTCTATTTAAAAAAAAAACAACTATCCACTTAAGGGTTGTACATCCCTTTTTCAAAACAACTTCCTCGAAAGATCAAGCATTAAATTCAGTAATCTCACTTCACTGGCTACTTTCCTCATTAACTAAGGAAACAGAAAAGAAACAAGAGGAGAAGTTTTGGTGACTTCCTTAAGACATTGCCATTGCACCTATCCTCTGAGAGCCCTAGGCTAGAAGGGTTTGTTTATACTCCGTTATGTAATTGACTTAGGCACAGAGAAACAAGTATAACTTTATATTGCACCATACTCAGATTTCTGGAAGTATCCTCTGTTCTTGGGGTGGAGGGAGCAGGTGTAAGCAAAGATCCACAGCCTAAGCCCAGTCTCACTCAGTCTAACTCTGGAGCAGCTCCAGACATCCAGCTGCATTTTTCAAAGAAGATTATTGCTACTGAATAAAAAAAAAAAAAAAAAAAAAACCCAAAACCAAAAAACCACAAACTAAAAACTCACAAACACCACTGACTAGCCACACTGTTCTCAGATATTTTCAGCATCCATCCACAGAAAACCGCTCTGCCACTTGGCTCTTCCCAGCTGCTATAAAAGCCAGTGGTGCAAAACTGGGGCTCCAAATCGTTAAATAAAAGCAACTGCACTTGCATGTGTTCACATTGAATCCATACCATTAATTCTAGGGAATTATGATACAGGAAATCCAGTAGAACACAATTTTTTTTTTTTAAATTATATGTTCTACTTCATTTAACAACATCACTAAAGATCATTCTAGCCCTCCACCACAAGACCTGGGGCTCCTCTTCTAAAAGGAATAATCAGTCTGGCACTCAGTCCCCTCTCTTCCAACAGCAAGTGCAGTTGCATCACAACCACAAAACACACTATTTGGAGAAGTGCAGCTTCCCCAGTCTTCAATGACAGGAGAAATAGTAACAAAAGAGGGGAATAGGGGTTGAAAAGGTGCATTTATCCTGTAGACTATCCAAATTCATAATGACAGCATGGACTTCGCCGCTTATTCCCAGTGCTAATCTATTCACGTTGCAGATAAACATCTTACAAGGATTTAGAAGTTATATCTACAAGTCAGTTAATAAAAGTCCACAAAATAAATCATAGCAAGTAATTTATATGTTCAATTTAATCTCTGTTTATGATGTTCTCATGTAATACATAATTTTGAATGTTCTTTTATTAGTGGAACAGACCTCAGTCCAGAGTCCATGCGATTTAGAGCTGAGTAAACAGATAAAATTGTAACAGTTCACTTGAAATAATAAATTTCACTTCAATTGTGGTTGCAAGTCTTTCACTGTTGAACAAAAAGTGTACATCGTTGAGCTTCAGAAGATATAAATACTTATGCAAGGCAACATTTTCAACTACAGGTGCGTGCGTATTATAAGATATGAAATTATCTCCAGTATCTAGGAAATGTGCTATTCAAAATCTGAACTATGTAACTAATTTTAAGTGACTATTTAAGAAAAAAAACCACTAACATTCCATATGTCCTGGCTCTACAAGCACCATATTGACCTTAAAACCATATTTAGAACGGAAATTATTCTCTTTGCTATTAGAACGGAAATTATTCTCTTTGCTATTTTTTGCTTAAAATTTGTTGTTTCTACAAATATTCCTGCTTGTTCTCATTCACTGTAACACTCACAGGTTGTAAACACAAGTGTGACCTCTTCCATAAAGATGTTTATTCATATACTTGCAAAATTGACTGCAGTAACTTTGTTTTGACTCTTCACGTGCTTTACAGCCTGCCATGCTGAATTATTCAAGAAGGCTCCAATGAATTAGCAAGATTCAGGATGATTCATAAAAGCAATTTCAAAAAATAACCAACACAAATATCTATTGAGGCACTTAGTACAATTTCAATCCCCTTCAAAAAGGCTAAATTTATTTTTTTTAAAACTTCTTAAGTAAATATCTTTACAAAACACAAGAATTGGTTTCTGCTATCAGGGTATGAACTCAGGTCCCACTTTTCATCAGTGCTTGGATGAACTCAGGTGCAAGTTGTCTATATATATCTACCAAAGCATTGCAAATATTTCCTGTTTATTACCTTCACTGTTTATTCATTAACTCCTGATGTTGTGGCAATAGGAAGATGCACAGGTAGCAACAGCAGTTCAGAAAGCCCTCAGGAGTAGCTAATAACTAACCATAGGGCTCTGGCAAATCTCGGTCAAAGCATTTTCTAAATATCCTCAGTACACGGATCTAGAGAAAGAAATTTCCTCTCACACCAATTATCACTCACCAGTGGCCAATAATACATTTATGACCTATAAAACAAAAAAAAATAATCAAGGAATCATCTGAAATAAAGATTTTTACCCTCTCCATCTCTTCTACTGACAAAATTATAAAAAATTAAGGCATTTAAATTGCTATAATGTACCAAAATCAATGATTGGCTTTTATTACTGCAGTTTCCTCATGCAGCAAGTAGAGGATTAATTGGAACAAGCAAGCTCTTTGACCTAGTAGATTCATGCTCAAAGGAAAGTCATTCAGTCTGAGACTGAATTCATGTGATAATGAACTTCTACCTTGGTTTTTCCACAGCCCTATTACACACTTGTCCCCACCATTTGCAAAACATTTTTCTCCATGACTTTCTTCCTCCCTTGAAATAACAATTCTTTTGTTCAGGCTGCATTTCCACTTTCTGTATGTTAAACACTTTCAAAACAACTTTGAATACATAAGCAGTTAAAGTTGTTGAAAACTGGAACTAGGAGGAAAACGTAAATTAAACACATTTGTTTAAGCCCAGTGGGTTTATGAAAATCTTTACTTTGGCTTTCCACAGCTCCATCTGCATGCAGATCTCTGTAGACTCATGTACAGATTTAAACTTGACATTATCTGATGTATCTTGGGAAAATTCCTGCACAGCAAATTGAATTTTAAAAAATAGGCATTGCATTCAATAAGGAACTAATGCATTGTATTTACTTGAATCACAGCAGAATAACATTAAAGGATAATAAACTCATTGGGAATTTATATTCTTTAGCCTACATTTGAATACATATTTTAAATTTACATGCTACAGTGTTCAGGGTTTTTCTTCTAATTTCTATATTTTATGCATAAACAAACAACTCCAGTATATGTGGTAAGTGAGGGGAAAACAGGAAAAAGCTCCAAACAGACTGCACATAACGTGTGTCCTGTTAAATTTTAGTAGAGGTCACTGCTTTCATTGAAAATAATAAAATCAAACCTAGTTAAAAATTAGTACATATGACCTCTGCTTGGAATTTAGTTTCAACCCAGTTGCTTGCCACTTTAATTCAGCCCTTGCTCCCACTTTGTGATATGCAAATATTTCTCATCTGAGCCCCTATGGCCAATCCAGAGTTTGAAAATAATCAAACAGAACAGTGTGCAATTTAAGGTCCTGACAACAAGTACAGAAATGTTGTTTTATGCTTGAGGGAACTGTGCACAGACCATCTGCTCCCTTTACGATTCCCCTGATGCCTGTCAAAGTGACTGTGTACAAAAAGGCAGGGAATGGAAACAGGTATTATCATGTAGGTTGGTACAAGAACCTGAGAAACCACAGCATCTCTGCTACAGATCATTCTGATAATCACATCTGTGTCAGATATTGTAAGCTCGCCTACTGGTACACGGTCCCTTTGGGAACAACCCCGCTGTGTATGTTTTATTGTTAAAGTAGCATTATGTATTATATTCAGAGTGATTTAGGCTAATACGATCAAATAGCACTGAATCATGGAAAATAATAGAAATTAGTGAAAAATATAGTAACGGGAAATACAGTAGGTTTAGTTTGGGGTTTGATTTTAATATTTTAGGAAGGTCTATGTAAAGATGAGCTTAATCCGCTTTATAAACTTATGCCTTGCCCCTTTCCCTTCTCTCCCTCAGGGGAAGAAAACTACACTGTCTACAGATTCCAAGAACCATGTTATCGAATTGCCTCAGAGATCTCCCATGTTTTTATCTGAGAGAAACAGATAAGTGAAATTTAAATCAAAGCATAAAGAAGAAAATAAATTCCTTCAGGATTATATTTCACATGAAAGATAAATGAAACAGATTTCTTTAAAGTATCCTACATAGTTGAGTCCAACATGTTCTACTGATATCGAAACTCTGTAAGATGCCAATACTCCCCTGTGCACAGATGCTATGATAAGGATTTTAAAGCTTTTGCATGTTTTATTATTTGGTTTGGGGATTCTAACCAGTGATTAAATATTAGGTTAACTAGGATTTATCTAGAAAACCCGCCATATTTAGATCTGACTATCATGAAGACAAACTGGACACATCTTGAAGTCAAAAATCCTCTCCCTTTCTTGTATTTTCTATCTTCTGTACAAAGCATTGATAGATACATTTAAAGGAAGGGAATAATTTTTAAATTTGTCTTCTTGATTTTACAGGGACAATACTTTTCTCCCAATGTATTTTTTTTTAAATAAAAATCACTTCCCATTAATATTTTTCCTAATATATGACAATGAAGCAGATTAAAAAAGGGAAAAACCCAATTTGAACTATTCAGATTCGAAGATGAAATGCTACAAGAAGTGGAAAGCAGCTATAAAAGAAAAATATAGCCTCTAGCCTATTTTTTACACATCAGCACCAGAGTAAAGTTCAACATCTTGTCTTTTCTGTAACAGGTGTGAAAATAGGTGATCCAGTTGCCATAAAAAGATTCTCTCCTCCTCTCCAAACAAAAACTCTGGACTGAAGTAAACAAGAAAGGAAACAAAGCAGGTAAACAACCTAACTACTGACACACTTCAGAGGAGCCTCCACAGGGCACCTTTGTTAAATGGCTGTCAGAGAATCCCTGACTAAACTGGTAATCCACTTTTCTTATAAAGAGTTCTATGTTGGATTTCTAAATTATGAGATAATATCATGTAATATATATAATATATACTGTATAGATATAATACACAATCATATCATAATATCATGAGAAAATATACATTTTTATGTACTCCACATGTAATTAAATGGAAATATCTCCAAGTTAAATCTCTTTTGGTAAGTGTCTCTGATAGGTGGATTTATGCATCCAAGATGTTTTAAGTAACAAGTTGCAGCTTACATCTCACGTGATCATGCCATTCCTGCTTCAGAATAGCAGACTCCATGCTGTTTCTTCACTTCCATCACTTTTATTGTAAATGTCATGTTGGTGATGCTAAAATTTATGATCCAGAAAAAAAAAAATCCTTTCAGAGCTATTACTAATGTGATTTTTTTTTTTTTTTTTTACTAAAAATCACCAGGTCTTTAAATACAGTGGTATTGGAAACTTCTTCCTGAACCTTCTAGCAGCTATAAAACTTAGGTAAATAATATACTTCAGTTAGGGAAGAAACCACCAACGGTAACAACGTCAAACTTAGCATTTAACTGCCAATCCCACATCTGATTTATAGACCAGTGTTTCCAACTCCCTATTTTTCCTTCGTACCAAAACAAAACCATTTCCACAGCCTCAACATATTCTTTGCTTATGGCTAGCACATTGCAAGTCAGTGTAAGAAGAAGTGGGGTTTTTTTTTTTGCTTTTCTTTTTTTTTTTTTTTAAGAGCTTCTTACTTATCACAGCAATTGTCATTAGCACATAAACTTCATTCAACATTACTGAATTTTGTGTCATCTTACATTCTGGTTGTCAAGGTCATCTAGTTCTTCCAACACAATCATCTAGTCCTCCATGCTACCAAAGTCTCCTAACTTTAACACAGCATTTCACTCAGAATAAAGAGCAGTCTCAAGACAAACATTGAGGATCCGTATTCAACAAACAATGCTTCCCTTCCCAGAACAGCTTCTTGCTCTCACATTTAAGTAGTTCCTTGTCCAGTTCATCAACCATCATTTTAACACCTTATTAAGCATACAGTTTTACACAAAACTGTTTATGACATTCAGACAATCAAATTTCCTACATCTAAACCAAAAAATTATTTTACCAAGTAAAAGGACAAGATACATCCATCATTAAATACTTTGGAAAAACACTTTTCATCCATTTGCTATTTGCTGCCAAATCCACCAATACTTTTTCCTTCAAGACGTGCTCTAATAAGTCCTCCATCTTCTTAAGATCAGATTAGTTCTCTTGCTTCCCCCTCCCCTCTCCTTTTTCCTTTTTTTTACATACCATTTTTATCCTCTTTTAAAACGCACTCATGACGTTTGCCAACAGATTTTACAAGTCCCTAAAGGTTTGATTCATGAGTAAATAGCAGCAGAGCTAGATGTAAACGTTCCTCACATATCTATTTAATTCCCTGTTTCAGGTAGATCACTTTTTAGGTCAGTTTAAGTTCTCATTACTTCAGGTGACCTCCTACATATTTATGGAGACTCATGTACCCCTTGACTTCTTCCCTTTCTCATCCCTCTTTTCCCCTCATACACACAAGCACACTACTGTACACTCCAGATCAGAAATTAAGATGTTCTGGAGTAAAATAGCTCCTTGCAGTCCTAATTTGGCCCTTCCAAGTGAAATACTATTATATATGAGAATACTAAAGTGGTTATGACATTCAGTGTCCTGATTTCCAAGAAACCTCACTGCTACATTCTCATTCTACTAGTAGAATGAAATAACATAATTCTCTGAATTTACAGCTTGAAAAACATACTGTTCCCCTTGACTACTATGTGACATGAAAAACATCCTACATGCTGTGTGCAGAGTGGAATCCCAGTACCTTCTTTTTCTGGTATACATTCTGTGGACAACCACTATAATTCTGAATTCCAGTCTTTGAAGTTTTGTCCAATTTTACAAAGGCCATCCTAAACCAGTTCCTTGAAACACTTTTTTTTCCCCTTTTCTTCAGAGACTGAATACATATAATTTATTCTTCTTGCAAGGTTTTTTAATAAGAAATTTTGAACCAAATTTAATCTTCTCATTATATTTGCACGAGAAATAAATCATCACAGCTCTGACCGTTTCAGTTTGCCGTGCAAGACTGGCTTTCCATGAGAAGTATATCATAGATAACATGCTGACATAAATAACTCTGCTTACTCACATGCATTTTAGAGAGTAATGCTTGTTATTTCTTTTCTTTTTAAAAAAAAGTCATCCAACTTTCATGAGCAAGCTACATCAGCCTGCAAATTCACTTCCGAGGAAAATATTGTAAAATAAGGGATATACTACAATTCAACATTAAGAAGCAATTGCCCTGAAAAAAAGTGAAAAACACCTATTAGAAAGGATAGGCAGGAGTCAGAAAAAATAAAACTTATAGCAAAAATTTGTTACTTAAATAATGAATTTTGTTTCAATAAAAGAATGAAAAACTACCTCCGTGTTCCCAGTTGTCTAAATATTTGTCAATTATTTATCCAAATACCCCAAGACTCCCAAAGTACTGCACTTCAAATTCCTTCAGCCTACTCCTTTTAGTCCTGGAGATGCCTTCATGAATTAAGACTCCGAAATAAAATTTCTCAGTTACTATCAACAATTCTCATTTCTTTACAATATCATTAAGCACAACAATGAAGCAAAACCTGTGGAACAGAATGTATTACCAGATGCAGAAGATTATTTTGAATCTATTGAAAGCACTGAGAATAAATCTTGTAAGAAGTTCAGATTATCCTGTAACAAAAAGTATGATTTTCTACTGGACATTTAAGGCATGTAGGGCAGTTTTATCTGATAGATAAGTCTTTACAGGTCTGGAAACTACAATGTTTTTCAATACATTCCTTCATCAAAGGATAAGTCCTAAAATTGACAAACATGCCTTGGACAAAACGCTACATGCCAAGCCCATCATCTGTTTTAACAGGTAAGCACAATGATTTGAAAAATACTAGGACAATCTTGAACACATAAGAGAACCCCATCCAACCATACATTGTTCCCTTTAAGGAAAGTAGCAGAACTGCAAATTGCCACTAGTACAAGAGCAACTTCTTGTACTTGGGGCTGAAATACTAAAAGCACAAATTAAGAGAAAATATCAGAATCTCTAAAGCTGTATTTACTTCTAAATCCAAATATAAAAATAAATAGAATGTAGAAGGAAATTTTGAACTGACAGTGAAAGAAAGAGACTATGAATAGTGGGGAAAAGCGCTAATTCAGTTTTCATTTTCTCAGCAGTTCTGAAGTATTGCTACATTGCCCTCTGCTTCCAAAGCAAACATGGATGGGATTTAAAAAGGGAGCTATAGAAAGGTCTTGCTGTCAGGATATGACCTAAAACTTTAGTCAGACTTATCTTAAGCAGTAAGGACATGCAAATCCCCATAAAGCCTGCAGTGCAGGGTCAGAACAGAAATCTTGGTGGTTAGGGGTGCGTTTTCTCATGGCTTTGTGACAGGCATCACGTCTTGGAACATTTTCTGTTCCGGTCAATGCACACAAAGGGAAAAAAAACATAACAAAACACAATTGATTTAGACATTAAAAAAAAGATCTGAGGATATTTATCTCGCTGTCTGTTTCTTGGCATATTTCAGGGGGTTCTACTTCCCATGCAGATGCTGTGGACCACAAGGAATTTTTTTCTTTTGGACTAAATATTGAACTCCAGTATCTGTTTACACGTACACTTTAAACCTGCCCTTCTAGCCTGTTTTCTTTGATCCCCAGCTCATTCAGCCAGGCTGTCTCAAGTTAATTTGATCTAGTGAAATACAGATATAGCTATACCTTTACCTATCTATATACACACATAGCTAGGAAGCAGCCTTGCAGGAAAGAATCTAGCTGGACAGCAAGTTGACCGTGACTTGCACAGTCATAGGAAAGGCACAAGACAAGCTGGAACATGGGCAATTCTGATTAGATATTAGAAATTGTTTTAATTTATTTTTTAAATACAATGAGAAAGATGAAGTATAGGTTGCCCAGGGAGGTTGTGGAAGGTGTTCAAGACTTACATTCCATGGTCCATCCTACCTGCAGCCGTAAAGCCTTTCTTAAAGATTAGAACTGCTCTTATAGTATTTATCCTGTTTGCCTTTCTTAGATCATTGGTGATCATTCTCAATATCGGTTTCCACGGTGACTACAGCTGGGCTAGAAAATACTGATATCAATCAGAGCACTGGCTTTTTAAACAACTTGGCCAAAGAAAACCCCTTTTTACTGAAGTTAACGTAATAATCTTCCTTTATTGTTATTTTGGTTTTTTTTTTCCTCTGAACATTCTCTGTACTTCCCTAGCAGTGTTCACATACTTTTTCATCACTGTGTGCCAAATTATCTTTAGAACTGCAGTTTTCATTTGTTCATATTTGCTCTCAGATTCACGCCTTTCTGCTTAAGTAGTAGTCTGAAAAAGCATTACCTTAAAGCAGACATTGTTCAACTGTTCTTTAGCAGTCATAACAATAAAAAAGAGGTTTTGAAAATCAAATAAATATCATAAATACAATAAAGAGGCCATCAACCATTATTAGGTGCAGTTTAGCAGAAGTAGGCAAAATTGTGTTTTTGCAGGCAAAGCAGAAGACTTGAAGTTCTTTTAGAGATATATGAATAAAGTACAAGCAAAAAAAATAAGCAAGCATAAAAAAATCCTACATTATAAAAAACACTCTTTACGTACACACCCTTGCACATAAACAGGGGGAAAATAAACTCAACAAGATTAAGAGAACACTGTTAGGACTGGAAAGTAATAAGAGTTCCTTATAAATGATTGATTTTAATTCTAGTACACAGAGTTTTTCAGTTGTATGATCATGTATTACTTCATTCCCAAGTGCTCAAAAGCATAAACCAAAGAATCTAAGAAAAATAAAACAAGTATTCTATTTTTTGAAAACCCAGTAGAAAGTATATTAATTATTTTCACAACTAAGCAAAACATTTCACATTATTCATTGGCACTCTTTGCCTTTTCTAATTTCCTAGTGAAACCAAAAGGTGATTCATCTAACCTCGTAACAGAGGGGTTATCATCTAGCATCGAACTTAGCTTAATGTATTAGATCACATCTATAATGATTATTCAAAGCCACTGAGATCAATATCACAGCACAAATGTCTAATCCACAGGGCATTAAAATATCCTGTTTCAGTGTATCTGAAGGCTTACAGCTGAGTTTGAATGGAGATCAATACAAAGGCAGAAAAAAGGGAAAATTCTCAGCCAACAGAAGCTGCAAATAAAACACTCTAGGTAGTTTCAACTTTCCCCTTTTTGTAGAACTTATTTTACTTACATTTTAAATTTGCATGTTAAGACATAAGTTTGTGGCACAGAAGAGAACCCCTTCATAAGCATCCACCACTCTAACTTCAGGGCCTCACTCTTCAGATGTTACGAGTCTCTATACATTATAGATACAAATGACTGCAGATAAACATGGAATAACAGCAATCCAGCTCAGTCTGGAGTGTAAAAGGATAAGCCAACATACTGAAGTAACTTAACATCAACTAATACTCAAAGCACAACACGAGAGTTTTACATTAAGCGAACGCAATGAAGAATTGACACCTTGCGTAATGTACAAAATTTTGTTCAGTGTTACAAAAGATCAGTTGAAGATTTTTTTCTGCTGATACACCAGCTATGCAGGTCTCTATTTTCAGTGCAAACATAAAGCAGATGAGTCACCCAAAATCCGCAGCCAGTTTTCTTTACTTTCTCCCTTCCAAAGTGGTACGCATGTCAAATTACGCTGTAATACAATGAATACTATATGCACTAACACCTGCCTGTCTCCATTTAGTATGTCAAGATACAAAAATAGGACAATGTTTTAAAAGCGTTCTCCAGGACACAAATACCCAGAAAAGAATAAATTTTGCTGCTGTGATCTTTCCCCTTTCATTTACCTAATAAAAAAATAAAATGCAAAGAGAAAGGAATAGTTCCCTCAAACTAGACAAAGATCTATTTGACAAGAAAGTCGCATTAGTGATACTTGAGGACAAAAGGGAACTTTTACCTAAATAGAATATTGTCTTCCTATGTAGAGTGACTAGCTCATTTTTAGAGATTCTACTCTTTTCCTATCTGGGAACTTCTTTGCTTCCATTTCTGGCTAAAAGTATTTTTGTCTCTTGAAGTATGTTTGATGTCACAGAACTATTTGATTAGGTTAAAAATAGGAGTAGGGCTTGTATAAATAATAAAACAAGTATTCTATTTTTTGAATATATACATATTTTTATGTATATGTATATACTCTTCATAAATTTGTCCAACATTTATTTTCCTTTGAAAGAAAACACCATTCAACAAAATCCTTGGTCCTTATTCTCACACCTACAACTTCCCTAAGGTCCTTTGCAGCTCCATCCTCTCGCACCAAAACTACCTGCTCCCAGGTCATCTCGTATCTCTCTTTCTAGGAACCCATCACTTTTCTGGTTCCATAATTAGCGTCCATCTTTCACCATCTGCTCCTACTTAGCCTTCACTGCTAAACCTTTCTTATTTGGTTTATGTTACTTATTCTACTCACTCCTTTTACTATCACATTGTCAGACTTGTACACTTGCGTGATGTGTTTTCTCCCTCATATTTGGCATGCATGAGGACATTTATGCGTAAGAAGTCACTCAGAGAAACTTCCTGTCACCACATTTCAGCATCTCCAAAAAACCTTAGGTGAAGATCAGATAACTTATTCTGAAAAAGAAACGTGAATGAATACAGGGTTACATGATTTCTAAAAATACGCAATGGATTTCTTTGTCCACCTTGTCCTTCTCTCCAAAGGGTGTTCTCTGCTGATCAAGGACTGAACCTCCTTCTCTGTTCAGAATAAAGTGAGACTACTATAGTCATAATCATTTCAAAGGATTATTTCATTCAAAAAAGTATAGTTTTCCACAACACCAATGCACATGATTACAGACAAGCAACAAAAAGATATTTTGCACTTGCAAGAGCATCAAATTTGTAGGCAGTTTCTGAGAGCACCTGATGACACACAAACCTAACTCTGCATCCTGCCATGTGATTTACACTATACACAGGTCACCAGGTGTAAAAAAGCAATTAAATTTGAACCAAACTATTAGATGGTCTTTCCCAGTAGTCAAGAATAAAAGTTTATGCAGTATGTGAGTGAAGCTGGATGATTTTGATGTGCTAAGATAATAACAGTAACAAACCATATCTCATTGCTTTCTCTATTATAGAAAAAAGACACTATTACAAATTTCCACTTGTTCATAACCTGGCTTTCTCTGCCTTCAAATCTACTGTAGATTCTTTCCAAGAACAAGGAATTGTGATTGATATTAGGAAAAACAATTATTACCTTCAAACAAGGTTTCTCAAGTCAAGTATTAGAAGTTTCTTCCTCAGATTCTATAGCATGTTTTTCTAAATTAATTTTGACACATGGAACAAAACAGCCATTCTCTTGCAGTGGACATGCCTAATTCCAATGCAACGGTGACAAGTGGATTACTCTGACCGGCAATGGTTATTTTCAAACTCAAAACCAGGACAGTTTGCTACAAAAATACAAACATATTGTAATCCAGAAATACAGTATGGCACTCCTGCAATTCTGAGGCCTTGTTTGTAGATGGGGAAAAAAAAAAACCTTTGAGAGAGGATAAACAACACTAAAATACTTCAAAAGTATTAGTGCAGGAGGCTCCGTGGAGACCTTATAGCAGTCTTCCAGTACCTCAAGGGGGCTACAGGAAAGATGGGGAGAGACTGTTCAGCAGTGCCTGTTGCAACAGGACTAGGGGTAATGGTTTTAAAATAGAGGGAGGTAGATTTAGATTGGATATTAGGAAAATTTTTTTTTTACACTGAGCGTTGTAGAGCACTAGCACAGGTTGCCCAGAGAGGTGGTGGATGCCCCATCCCTGGAAACATTCAAGGCCAGGCTGGATGAGGCTCCGAGCAACCTGATCTAATCGGGGAATGTCCCTGCTCCTTGCAGAGGAGTTGGACTAGATGACCTTTGAAGGTCCCTTCCAACCCTAACCATTCTATGATCTTCAAAAAGCACTTACTTTAATCTTTTAGTAAGCTGAGGTAGAAGTGAATTCTCATATTATGTCATATCATCTTATCAGTGATAGTTTGATTGACACAAGTACCTAATACTGATTACTGGGCTACTCCATCTAACTTTCAAAGGGTTTCTGCACCTTGTCATGTAAGTAGGTGAAGCTGCAGGTACCATGCTATGTCTGGAATGCCACTAAAAGTAAGCAGACTTGGCTTATAATTTCTATGATCTGAAGGGAGTTATTTTTTTTCCTTAGGTGCCCAGTCTCATTTTAGAAGTGACTTAAGCACCTGGGAGTCCAAGTCTAATCCAAAGACAAAGAACCTAAAACTGTAGCAGGATCAGGTTCCTTTGAAAGTAAAGATCTTGTATGTGGTACTGAAATTAGCATTTGTACACTAGGAAATGTTCCCTTTTTGATTTATTTTTTTCTGGTTTAAGAATTGTTCTTGTTCTGCCACATTAGCCCACACAACAGAGTATGTTGTGGGTTATTTGTTCCTGCTATTATACTCTTAGGTTATTGTTTGAAATGTGTTGTACTTAATGAAATAAATAACTCAACTTTCATCAATAGTTTCAAGAATTGATGGTATGTAAAAAGAATATTTTAAAAATACCTCTCTGAAAGTAGATGTCCATAAATATTTTGGGGGACTGTACATTCTTTGTAACTAAGTAGTTTTCAAACTATTTTAAAAAACTAGATGATTCACATGCTGTTGTAATGAATGGTTATTACGGATGCAAAATCAACAAATTTCCTGGCTAAAAGTGCTAATACTGCTTCATTTTTTGTCTTTTCCTTTACTACTAATGCTTGTGTTAGTGCTGAAACTAGAAGCAAACAGTTTCTACAGATAAAATAGAGCTTCTTGTATAAAATTGCTGTAGTGGGGATATTCCAGGACAGATCCAGTTTGGAAACAACAGTTCGACTGTTAACAAGACCAAATAAAGTGTGTGACTCATGCAATGCAGCCGGTGATAGGTCTCGGTAATTACATTGCTATTTTCCCAGCAGTGATAACCCTGGCAGTAGGGCTGCAGCACATCTTTGGTGTTGACTTCCTACAGGGGCGTGTTTATGTTGGAGACTGTGCACAAGCTGCTGTGTGGACATCACATTATTCTATTGGTTTGAGGATTAATGAGGTTAAATTAGCTCAGTCATTTGCTGCACATTTTATCGAGGTTCAAGCTGTTCAGACTGTTGCAGTTAATATAAGTAGCCCAGAATGTTGCCAGTTAAGTGTAAGTTACTCATCAGGGATCCAGAGTTCATTATTGGAAGGAATAGGAGAGCTATACTTGGTGATAAAGTTGAACTTGACGGGAATACTCTGTTCCCCATGTTATGTGAGAGGTAAAACTAGAGAAAGATACATTGAACAATAACACAGCATGATACCACGATAATACATTTAGGGGGACGTATTGCTCTCTCTATACCTGTTCTGCAAATGGAAGGATTGGCGATTAAAAGACTCCTTCAGGCCTTTGATTTGCATAAATATAGTCTCCTGTTCATTAACGAAAAAAAAAGTTAGAATCTAAAGGGGAAAGTGAAGGAGGAGTATCTCTGCTTAAAAACGAAATGCACTGCAGAGAACTGCTGTGAGGAAACCTACTGCGTCTTTGTTTCCTCTTAAATCAGAAGCTGTTGAACACAGAATGGTCCATAATATCAAGGTTTTCTCTGAGGGTCTCGTAAGTCTGTCATGTACAAAAAGATCTTTGATACTGGTACTACATTTAAATGTACTTTAGAAATTGTAGCTAAGTTTGGAAACACCCACTGAAGGTCTAATTTAGGAGACATAAGGGAAGAAAATAATGGGTATAATTTTTTCTCTCTGGAATAAATGCTTGGGTTTTATTTCAGATTACAAAACATACATCTAACTCGCAATGGATTGTTGTACCTTGTCACGTACATAGGTAATGCTGTGGGTAACATGGTATGTCTGGAATGCCACTGAAAGTAACAGTAAGGTAAGTAGACTTGGCTCATAGATTTCATGATCTGAAGGGAGCCTGGTTTTGCCTGTCTGGTTTTCAGTGCTCTCCAGGTTAAATCAGTATTACCCCATCACTAGTGGGAGGTAATACAAAGGGTTGGGGTTTTTTTTGCAGGGCCAGGGTAAGTCTCACTGAGAAAAACTTCAGTGGGCTGTGGATCTTTCGGCAGTACTCAAGGTGTACATGTTGGGAATCATGGGATAAATAACACCTAACTCTGACAGACAGTTACTAAATAGCAGTCTAAGACAAATTATTGCTTTGTTTTAAAGTTATCAGATGCTTTTAAATTATCCTAAGTAATTGTTCCAACTGCTTTTGATCTGAGAGAAACTGAAGTGCCATCTTAATCCCAGAGGCTGAATATGTATATTCTCTAAGAAATCAAGTGCAATGTGTCAATAGTTTTGTTTTTGGGCAGGTGGCATTGGGTATGGGGGAGGTGCACAAAAGCAGAGTAGGAAGCCAAGTTCAGTAGGGTAGCACTTTTCAGATCTGTAGATAGAATTGGATTTTTCTGAAACATGCCTTTGTTGTGAATGCAAACATGACCTCAAGCTCTGTTACACAAGCAGGGACTTCAATTAGAACCTAGACAGTAGGAATAAGGCTGGTATTTCTGTGGTCATAGCTGTAAACAGGGTGTCTCTAAGTGCCTTGCTAATTGAAATTAACAGAAATTTGTAACCATATTTCCTACAAGCAAAATATCAAAAGGAATTATTTTGAAGTCAACTAGTCTATAAAAATATTTAACCAATGTTATAATATGTTTTATCAGGCTATCAAGCTAAACAAATGTTTGATAAGGGACAGATTAGGGAGCAGAGAGCAGCAGACACTAGTTTGAGCCTGACTGTTGTCACTGTGTTAGTCATTTGTGACTGGTTTTGCCAGCCCACAGAAGTTTGAGTAAATTCAGACTAGTGAGTCAGCAAGCAGAAGTGCGCATATCTAGAAACTGTCTCAGAGAGCTCTCAGCTTGTAGATAGAGCAGAAGAGAGTCATTGTCTTCCACTAGTTAAATGCTACAAAATCAGAACATTGAAGAGCATGTGGGCAAGTCAACAATAGGCAGGAATTCATATTTTCTGATGACAATGGGTTTCTCTTAACCTGCATAACTCTAAAGAAGCAAATAATTCATTTTTCCTTCTTGACTGTTCTTTGGCTAGAAGAAACCAGACCTACCTGCAACTTGATTAGACTTTCTTTAGAAGAAAATCAGACACTGGGGGGGGGGGGGGGGGGGGGGGAAAAGAAGAAAATCTTACGACAACTTCTTAAGTTTCACTTAGCACAATATTTGCCTGGTAGTTAAGTTTGTAATAGAAGTTAAATCCATTGTAGCACAATAAATGCTTAGGTCTGTCAAGTTACTGTCATATTTCTATTTATAGCATTCAGAGTGATAGCAGCCACTTTTTTTACATTTATTGTAAGATGTAAATGGATAGAAGTAGTGCCAAGTCTTAATAATTTTGACAGGGTCTGGCCATTAAACCTACTGCTATAGCCAACAGCATCTTAATAATTTCATTAGATCCATATTAAAAAAAGTTGACATGCTGTCAACACATTAGACACATGGAAACGTCAAGTTCTATTCATTTACTGGCATAACCATCTGAAATCAAAGTATCTTTACCTGCTTTTTTTGTTTAGTCATTCTATTACAATATTATGTTTAGCTGAGCAACCTGTTGCCATAAAGCATAGGGCTTAAATGTTATTTTTTTCTCCCTACAGGCACAAAAGTATACACCATCAGTACAATTTGTGAGCAGATGTGATTGGTCACAGAAAATAACAGGAAGCCTTTAACTAACAAAATACGGGTACTGAAAACTGTACTCTGATACTGAAAATACCCTTCCATTGGAAAAAAAAAAGGATTATCAGAAAGAATACTGAGGATCACTGCAGCAAAAGACAAAAATGGCTTTAAAAGAAAGGAAGTAAATTAACATAATAGAACAATTCTTACCCATCACTAATTCTTATCCTGAATTATTTATTCTACAGCACAAAGAACAACCAATGAATTTGAACATACTCTAGCTGAGGACTGATACAGAACAGTGCTTACTAAAACCCATTCAGCCAAGATGTTAAACACAGAAAAACATCACATACGTTGTTAAATTGTACCCAACCCATCTTTTAACATAATTGAAAGGAAATATTTTGACCTCTCATTTTGTCTTGCATCATCTCAGATTTAAAGAAATCAGAAACAATTTTAAGAAAAGCAAATTAGAATTTGCCAGAATAAATTGCCACAGCTCTCCCTTTCTCCTGCAAAAAACCTGCATGGCTCAAGCCTCTGTAGACTATTTCAGAGCTGTAAATCTGTGGCATTTTGTTGAAGATTTAGTGACTTTTCTCAGCTGTCTGTTCCAGTAGCTGTGATATAATTTATCCTGGGAAGATTTTCAACTCACAAGGATTTTCGTTCCGAAGATGTTCTCGTAAATCTGCTTAGTAGGTGAAATTATTGTGCTTAGTGGTTATACAAATGAAAAAGAGGAAAACAGGACAGGATTAAGGCTTCTTGGCTAGTTTGAAGGCTGTCTTCTCTGCTTTCATACAAAACTTTGCTTTTTTTTCAGGCAACTCAACAAATATCAAGTAACAAACTCTTCAAGCAGGGAGAAACCAAACAAACAAGATATGACTCTCAAACTCTAAGTTTTAGATCAGGTAACTTATGCCATTCCCCTTTCTGAGATTATGCAAGACATCGCAAATTCTAATAATTGGGGGGGAGGAGATAGCTTCTTTTTTTACATTATGGGCAGAAAAAACCAACAATGATGGATCACAAGGTATGTACCCTATCTCACTGAGGAGCAAATTAATACAAAGTGATGAGCTGCTGCCTCATGCCTGATATTGCACTGCAGCAGCATTTATGAATAAAGCATTGGAACTGTTTTCTTGGTTAAAGTTATGTATTTTCCACAGTGAGGCTGGAAGCAGGCATGTTCCAATAATCTCCAGTGGAAAAGCTGCCTTAAATAAGTAACTCTACATGTTAAGTATAAATATTCAGTATATCTTACACTATTAAGTATACATATTAAGTGTACTCTACATATTAAGGGCTGCATTTGTTTAGCATCATAACAAGCCATGTTTGATATGCTGCACCTTTGTCAGCTTGACCAAAGATTGTTTTACTACTGGAAGCCTACTCACTCTGCAGATAGCAATTCTTAGAATTGGATTTCTGGTGAGAGTTACATAATCAGGGATAGTCAGGCCATATGACATTTTTAATCAAAACAGCCTGAGTATTGCATAAGGAATAGTCCCAGCCAACTGCTTACAATAAGCTCTAGGTTGCAAGATATTCACAGAAGCTTAGTCAACAATTTCAAGGTAATAAATGAACTCAAGGAAAAAAAACCAACAATATTCCTAAGTCAAACAACAAAAAAAGATATATTCATTAGTGATTATTTATCCAGTTTTTCTATAATGACTTGAACACATTTTTACTTTCTTATGCACATCTAAAGAAAACACACTCAATTTACCATGCATTCCTTGGGCCAGCTTCCCAGCTTATGTTAAGCAGCTTATTCTCTCCAAGTTCAGCAGAGCTATTATGATTTTACACCGTCTGATCCTTTTTTATTATTATTCAAAGATTTGTTTCATATTTTACATGGCGATTTTTTAATTTTATGTTTCTTGTTTAAGAATAACCTACAGTAAGCACAGAAGTCTAAAGGTGAGTTTCAAAGTTCAAGCTTTAACTTATTTGCAAGTCAAACTCAAGTCTCCCAGAAAAAAAAAAAAAAAAAAAAAAAAAAAAAAAAGAGTCTTTGTTCCTGGGCCTTTCCTTCTTGATGACAGCAAGGGAACAATCAAGGACAAAGTAAAATGAAAAAGAAAAGACACAAGATTGCTGCTATTGACTGAATGGAAGCTGGCATCTTCATTTATTTCAGTGGCAGCAACCCAATATCTTTTCAGTTTCACTCCTTTCAGCGAAATGTGCTGGAAAGTTGCTGGAAACAAGGATAGTTGAATCATCCATTAAAGTAGCATCATTTCAAATGGCATTTTCCCTCCTCATGTTTCATATACAAAGCAATTTCTGAAGCAATGTCTTGCTGTTCAGCCAACTTAGGAAGCATATTTACTAAGGAAAACCAAAGTATCCAAACAAAAAGGAAAATTGCCACTAGCCACTCAAAGCTCAGCTCAATATATTCATTTTTTCAAATAGCCTCCCTAGTGGAAATGGTATTTTTCTGTAACTTTATTTGCCAAAAATTTTATTCCTACTTCAAGGTGCTTCCTACTGTTACATTAGTTTCAAAATACTTCTGTGATTTCTCTCAGCTCAGAAAGCCGCTCACCTCTACACATCACTTGTGGGACTAAACAGTAATTGATTTATGTTCAATGGAAGATGCTTCTGTTCTAATTTAAAAGAGAGAAGTTGGAATAATCGTACTTATCTGTGCTTATATAAACTATATCCACGTAACAAACTGCTTAGAACTGCATGATATGTTTACTTTGTCCAAGTAGTTTTACTTGGATAAACCCCAGCTTGCACTGAATAATTGCATTCATCCCATGAAAGTGCAAGATATCTAATTACTACATAAAGGAAACGTAAAATTCATTAATCTGCATTTATTTCGCTCCAAAACGATGCTTGTGTTCCCACAACAATCCAAATACGATTGGGTGTAACCATCATCCCCCATAGAAATCAGTAACCTTCCACTTAACTGAACACTTTTACAGAGGTGTTTCTGTGTACACATTTCTATTCAATCCAAAATTAGGAACACTTTCACAAGAAGTGTAGCCATTACAGAGCAGATCTTTGAAAGCAGAAAAATTACTTCACACAAACTGATTTTTAAAAAACATTTTTGAGAACTGCACTGAAAGTTCTCTATACAAATCCAAGCAATATCCATCTCTTTTTTTTTGTGAAATTATTCTGCAGGGGTTTCATAATCCTTTAACGGGGGAAAAAAAAAAGAAAATTTCAATGAAGAATGCAATTAAGACAGATTAAACAAGTTTACCCTGGAAAGTACAGAGTTGTCAGTGCAGAACGCTACTGAGAATAATTCACTAAATTACGAAGTTTAGTAAATTCCAGCTACATTAATGAGATAGCAAAAATATCAGCAAGAATTCAAAAATTTGAAGTTTTTCTGAAGTTGCCAGAAATAGCTAGTAGTTTTATTATAGCTCTATATAGGCTCTGATAAGTAAGTTTCTTTCATGTAAATCCCTGATAGTATTAAATAAAAAGGTGGGGGTTTTTTTGGTTTTGGGTTTTTTCCATCTCAGACACAAGGATTTCTCACCATTATGTGTTCCTGGCTTTTCCCTTTTCTCTAGCCCTATTTTCTTTTTAGATGGTAGTAAAGGAATCATTTGGATTGCAGAATGGTTTAAAAGGACCTGCCTAATATCATTATCCTGTGAGATACTGGCTATGGCTGGAGACACAGTGATCTCACAGGGAAGCTCAATGCTCTAATCCATTATGTCAAGTCTGTACTTCTTCCCAATACAAACCGCGTTCATGTTTACAGCATCAGTGATTTCAGCCAATACAGCAGACTAAGATGTACCACCTTGATTCTGATTAAAATATAAGGACAGTTCATTTGTGATATAGCTTACTTTGGAGAACAACAATACAACATCAAGCAACATAAGAACTGCAAGCCATGTAACGTTCCTATGGCTCTTTTTATTGGCAACAGCAAGCCGTGAGCCTGGGTACAATTGGTGTATTTCAGAGAATAAGCATTTGCTTTGCAGAAGTATTGACACAGCCTCCAGAAATGTAGTATAATCTCTAAGATATTATATGGAAGTATTCCAATGTAGGAGAGGTAAGATCTAGAGGCAGCATAACTTCATATTTCAACTGGTAGCAGAATTTTAACAGAACCTACACAGTCACTGCTTCACTTATCCTTTAAAACAACTGCTGCAACCAGGCACTGGCCTTTTGTCACACAGACACGTGTTGTAGTCCTTGGGTCCTTCAGAAATAAGTAGTAAAATGGTAATACTGGAAAATAAAGGTAAAATGTAACCCACGATAAGGAGCAAAAAAGTAATTTTCAGAAAATCAGATACAATATAAGCCTCTAATGTGGAGGCAGCAAACAACAGCAATCCAGCTTGGGTATGCTCACATTGGGAGGGAAAGGTTACTAGCAGAGAATTTCATTATGAAAATCGTTGGTGATGAGTTTCCCACCTCTCCAGAGCTCCTCTGCTCTTGTTTTAAAGCTCAGGTGAAATTAAAGTTCTTAAAAAAACTTTAGATGAGATTTCATATAAAGGATGTCATTTGAGGATGACAACTATAATTACACTGCGATAATCCCCACAGAGAGTCCAAGAGGCACATTCATTTTGTTAGTATCTGGTTTTGGTTTTTTCGTCAGGAACTTTGCTGGCAGGATGCCTAGCACAAATGCAGTTATCCCAATCACACAGTGGATATGCTCTAAGAAGCTTCTGACAGTACAGGCACAACAGTAAAACTTTTGTAATGCAGGCTCAGTCCAGATTTCCCAGCTGACAAGTCTGACCTACTCTCTGTATCCAACAAGGAATAGTCGTAGAAGTGAGAGAAAAAAGGAAACAGAAGAATTTATGTATTTTCCTCTTCTCCCCTGCCATTGTTACTCCTAAATCATAGTCCCGGAGCACTGAGAACGAAACACAAGAGCTTCTAATTTGAGCTGCAGAGGAGAATTGCCACAACAACTACCTTCACTCTCTGCTTATTACAGTTCTCTACTCATAAAAGAATATACTAACAAATCTGAAATAAGGGTCTCCCATTTCCATTTAGGGAGGTCAAGCTGTGTTTTAATTCATTTTAATTGGCTGCACAGACCCCTGCATGCTCACTCAGTATATGCACACAAACACGAGCAATGGGAAAACGAACCAGCAGCAAGAGGTCCTGACACTCCTCCTCCCTCTCCCTTTCCCACTCAAAGTCATCACAACATTTCCCAGCCTGGAGTTCATTATATAAGCAACCAAATAAAACCAATCTGAGTTTTGAGCAACTTTAACAAGATAGCTTTTAAGCAGGGGGGGAAAACCCCTCAAACACATGAGTTTATGATGCTCTATTTTCTTCAACATGCCATCTTCTCATGCTCCTCTAAATGCAGGCATGGAACAGCTAATGCTCTCCCAGGTCACTTGTGTATATCAGGAGAACAACAGGACAATGTATAATACCCTCAGTCCCAGTGGTTAATATTCTGAAGTGTCTCTTCATATCATAATGCATTTTTAAAGTAAATGATTGCACAGGTCATAAAATACAGAACCTACTCAACTCAGAGGTCAATAGATGCTTTTGTAGCCACATTTTTGCCAAATCACATGGCACACATCCATTTTGTTCAGTCTGCTATGAACTGACAGCCACCCCTCTGAATTTGTCTTTACAAGAAAACATGAAGATCAAAGAGATGAACCATGCTGCTGTAAAATGACCTTCAATTTACTATTACAGTCAAAGAGAAAATGAGTGTGCACAGGCAGATGTGTGTTTCAGAGGGAGAAAGAGGTTGTTTTATCTCCTACATCAAATTTATATTGAGCAATCCTACATTCATTGGGTGACCAAAAAATGAACCTTTTCAGACATCGTATCATGAAATAATACTATTGTAGTGATGAACATTCACTATCATGAAATAATACTACTGTAGTAGTGAACCTTCACTAGGTTAAATATCTGTGACTTCTTAATAATCACCTTTACATGACTGCCAGCTGCGCTCTTACCCAGTCTGACAAGGTTTCTAAACATTTTACCCTCCCCTCAGAGAAACTGTACTGGCAGCATCAATTTCACTCTTGAAAAAATAAGCCATTTGCTGCATGTTTCTGACTTTGCTTTATGAGGTATTATTAGCCAGCTGCAGGTTGGCTTGATTTCCCTTAAATTACGACTATTAAAAGGCTACTAGTGACACACAACAGATTAGTACACACAAAACAGATTTTGTATTGGTTATTAGCTCACTGGTAGGACCATATGAGGCCACTTATCTAGGTAGCTTGTCACTTTGCTTGCATTTTCTGTTTCAAGTAGCACAAAGAGGTAGCACTGTGAGTGACATCTAGGCCAGCGCCTGTAGTAATTTAACAGGGCTTGTCAGCCTAAAGACAGAGCTTCATGAAGTGCTTTCTTTTACAGAGCACCAGAGGAAATTTAGTGGGATTAGGAGAGATACAGCAAACCTGTGGGAAGGTTATTGCCATTGTATTTCTTGCATACATTACATAAACAAGGCTGACATCTTCTGGCAAGCCGCAGTTTGAGTTCTTTGATGTTGCTGATTAGGTTTTGGGCTAAAACAAAGCTACTCCTGAAACAGCAGTGTGCCAGTATTTCAGCACAGAGACACTGATTACTATATGATCCTACCAAAGGCCCAAAACCAGCTGCTGGAATAGGATGACCAATGAATTCACTTGAGTTAAAAAATCAAGTGATCAACAGTATTAGGTGAAATCGACCCCCTTCTGAACATCTGGTTACTCTTTTTTAATAGTCACTTTGGTTTTAAAGACCCCTGAAAAATGGGGTCTACAAATTTTATTTCATAAAGCCGAAGCAGGGACTAGCTTACTGGCAGGAAGATCAGAACAGGAACCAGCTCTATTTCTACACAAAAGCCTTATCAAATATTTAAGTTTTGCCTGATAAACTCATATTGCAGGATTGAGATGTCTGTGAAACACACTCATTTGCTTATTAAACCATAAACAAGAGATCCATATAGAAGGATGAGTAGGTCACTTCTGTACTTGGCAGCCACAGAATCACAGAACAGTTGAGGTGGGAAGGAAGCTCTAGAGATGGTCTAGTGCAAACTCCTGCTCAGACAAGAACACCAAAAAGCATACAGTAGTTACATACGTAGGAGCAGCCCACTTCCCTATAAATTATTATAATATCCTAATCCCACCAAGATCAGTGAATATTTCCTACTTAGTATAAGCAAATTTCTTTTTTTTTTTTTTCAAATAATTATATATTCCTGTTAGTTTAGACATTGGAAGTTTCAGTTGATAAGTTTATATACTTGTAGTTACACATGTATTAATGAAATAGTTTTAAGTCTCTTTACAGAAGGCTGCTCTCAGTGTTTAATTCAAATAGTTCATTAACTACTGGTAGTTTTCCTGAAACACCGTTTTCCTAGCAAAATATAATAAAGGTCCTCCAAAATGAAGTATTATTTAAGAAGCTAGAGCATACATATTTGTAGACCAGAATTAAACTGCAATTTTAATTCTAGTTTCACTGAAACATTTTTATTGGTATCTAGAATTTGCCCTTGAAAACAGAAAGCATCAGCTACAAGAAGGAAAAGATTAGGGTAACAGGAAATGCTTGTCTTTTTCCCAAGTTGGATAGAGCAGCATTTTCTTGAGAGCAAGGTTTCCAATACTCAGAACAACTGTTTCATTACATTTATCTAATTATTCTGATTGTGATAGTAGTTAAATTTTATTTAATTACATTAAGTAACAACAATTTAAAGACATACATTAATCAAATTCAACAGCAGGGGAAAGAGTCACAACTTGGGGAGAAAGCATTCTTAAGCAATGCTTTATTCACACAGTGAGATTTTTCTGCTTCTGTTGGTAACGACAGGATGCTGGTCATGAGTAAACAGCAGGAAAGAAAAGCAAATCCTGGTTTACCTCAGTAATTACATCTTTTACATCCACAAAAATTTTCTCCAAGAAAAATATTGCAAGTTCAGTGATGTAAATAACACACTGGCAAAATGCAGAGCAAACAATACTGGTGAAGTCTTTCTAAACTGTATTACTACATTAGACTTTAATCTTTCCAGAGTTCAGCTGCCAACAGCATCAATGCAAACGGATACAATAGTTTCATTTTGGTTTCTGACAGAGAGTAATGAAACAATTTTAAAAAAAAAGGACAACAGTTTTCAATGAAAAAAGGTCCCAGAATAAAATGCAACAGAACAGTAATCTTGCCCAAAAGGCTGTTCACGCACCTCACACAGTTGTGTTTGAAAAGCCAGTCTGAATTAAGACCTGCATTTGCAATAGCAAGTCTTCTAGATAGTCATATAGATAAAAAGATTGCTGCCACTGTGGTTTCTCTGGAAAACAGAAGAAATGTCTCCAAAATCCAACAAAGGAACTTATTACACCCTCTTGTCTGGCTCTTGCTAGTGCAGACTAATGACTTGTTCCCATTTAGAAGCATTTGGAAGCTGATGGGGATTCCATCAACATCATGGTATTCCTCGTGTCACTCACTGCTATTCAAAAGTGAGTTGTCACTATCTCAAAGAGCTTACATTATTTTCAATATCCTCTGGAAAATCTCCTCTAACCAGGAGCACAAGGAAGTATTTCCTTATGGTCAGTCTAAACCATTCCTTTCCTTAATTTCTGAATTTTGCTTTGATTTAACATCAGCATTTTAAGTTATCCAATCCTTTAGAGATCTCTAACCACAGAACTACTAAGTGAGAATTGACATTTGATCCATTAAAAAAACAACCAACACTACATAGGTATTTTTTGTTGGGTTTTTATGGTGTAGGTTTCCCCCCCACCCCTCACTGTAGTTACTAAGGAACCCTAAAAGCATACCAACCAGTTTGTAACTTCCCTCTCAAAGAGCTCATGTAGGAGAGGTCTCAGTAGATACAGTCTGTTTTTTAGGCACTTTGAAAATTGGAAGCGATTATTAATTAGGCAAAACTCATGTCTTCCTTGACCCTAAATGGGGCTACAAGAATCAGACTGTACAGAATAAAAATTAATCTTTTAATAATGGCATTTTTTGCAAGCAGCTTAAGTATTTAATAACAGCATTAAAAAATAGAGTAATTCAGAACTGCCTGGAAAAGATTTTCAGGAGATTGGTAACTGGATGCAGAGCACTAGATCGTGATTGATTCAAACATAATCCAGCTCAGTACTGACCTTTAGTTGTTACTATTAGAAAGCCTAAGAAAATAAGCTGATGATCTCATTCCAGTCTTTAGTGAGAAGGTATCAATTTCACAAAACCACAGGCGCATTTAGAATTGTCACTCTTGTTGTCAATCACCACAAGGAGTTCAAGGATTATGCGATGCTTCAGTCTACTCAAAGACATTGTCTAGACTCTTTTAAAAGCTACTTTTTTTTTTTTTTTTTTAAGAGAACTACTACATACAAAACCATCCTCAGATACAAAGACAGCAAGGCCAGATACTTCATTATTTCTGTTCAAGTTAAGCAGAGGCAACACGAACACACTAATTTGAGTCTTCTAAAAGTTCTGTTGTGGTGATGATTTTTGTTTGGGGGTTTGTTGTTGGTTTTCTTTTTGTTTGTTTGGGGTTTTTTTGTTTTGTTGTGTTTGATTTTTTTTAAAGAGACCAAGGGAAACTGAAGGCAATAATTTGACAAACATATACCACCGCTCCTGTTACTAGTCATAGAAAAAATCATATAGATAAAAATCAGGAAGAACAACGCCAAATACCTTTTCTAGCCCAAAACCCATTTTATCAGGACACTAAGCCATTATTTTGAAATAGGGTGAATTTCCATCCACCTTGTTTCTTGTCTCACTCAAAACAAATCAGAAACTACAGCATCATTATCTACACAAGAGTTGCAGGGGATAGACCTGCACAAGAGGATCTTTATTTGTTGGTTTTTGTTTAGTTCTGTGGCATTTAACATTTTCTGATTCCTTGCTGGACCTAGGATGGAGAAGATTTAACATACCTGTAAAACAGAATGCTTCTTACATTATGGACTGGTGCAACAGAAATTCACACAGGACTTGATCCAGAGCACATGGCAATGGAGGAAGAGCACAGAAAGGACACCTTTTGCAAGAATTTAACTTTGCTGCTAGGGTGACAGCTGCAGTTGAAATGACTGAGAAGAGGCAGGAAGGAGGCCAGAAGTCTCCATATAGCTCCAATAAAAGTCCATTGAATATCACTTGGGTACCACCACTGATTCCTGTAATCAGTGTTAACAAAAACTGTTAAGGTGCATAATAATTGTCTACACTTCAGCAACTAAACACTATTCTTCCTAAATATTTATTAGTTGTCAAGCTCAAACACTACTCTCCTCAGTCTACCCTACTGCTGATGAGCTCGGTTCACGATGGACAGTGAAACAGCCTTCTCTCCTCTGTCATCTAGAAATAAGTACTGCCATTTCAAAATAGATGCTGCAAGAAAACTTGTTCTAAAACTGCTTATTAAGCACTAGCTCAATCAGTAAACAAGAGACCTCATTCTCTAGATGAAATGCACTGACCAATGCACCCTTAACTACCATTCCTAAAAACAAATCCCACACACCTTTAATCTGATTTTGTACACATTACCAAAAATATCAGTTAAAGATGCACTGCAAATATAATTTATGTCAATATTTAAGTGTAAAATTATCCTTTGTATGATCACGACAAACTTACCTCCCATTTAAGGAGAGAGCTCACAAAAATTGACCCACAAATCCATGATTAACAGAGCTCAATCTGCAATAAATTAAGCTCTATAAAATTCTGGGTTATATTCTATTTTAAAACTAAGCAACCACTGACTACAAAGTCAATTCTAAGTAGTTTATCTTTCATTTAGAATTTATTTTGTGAATATAAATGAAAATAATATGAAATAATATTTGTGCAATTAGTCACAAGGGTCTTTAGTTCTTGACCTTTGTGCCTCAATCAAAAGCAGTTGAATACTTACTAATGCTCTGCTGTTTCAATTCTGACTGTAGGAGCTATGACAACTGCCTATACTCATTTATCCTTAAACCAAACACACTGCTGAAGAAAGCAGTCTGATAACAAGTTTAACTCATTAGTACTATCTGTATAAATAGCTTGCATGTCTGATTTTAACGATCAGAAAAAATATCACTCTACTTCAAAGATATATCACATAATTAACTGCATTTCTGGATTCTACCTGAAAACTAATTATTTGTTTGGCCCTCTAAGCAATTAGTTTTTCTCACTGGAGATGCTATTCAACATGGGGAAAATTAGTTTCTTTGTACTAGCTTTTTTTCCTCTTTGACAAGAGGCTTCTTTTTATCTTGTTTTTCACAAAAGTACATCGATGTGGCTGGTTTGGGAGGTTTTGTTACTCCTGTGAGCTTAGCAGGAATTTTGAAATACTGCCATCTGAAGAGGTACGATGCAATGAAATGTGATTTCAAAGGTTAAACAACACATGTTCTAACTATTAATTTCTGATGCTACTCCAGTTTTGGTTTTTACTTTCAGCTGTAATGTCCCTTGATATTAGGCCTAATTCCAATTAAGGGAGGGGGAATAGCTATTCGCACTTTAAAATTTTGTTAGTATTGATAATGTTTTCATTACTATTAAAACAAAACACACAAGTGTCAATATTTTTCCTTTTCCCATTACTGGTGATATCCAGTAGTCCCCTAACCAACCTTCATCTGTCCATTCAGAAGTCTCTATTTGCTACCTCTTGCAAACCACAGGAAGGTTTTCCATTGCTCCTAATTCCAGTATGTCTTTGTTCTAAATACTCCCAACATTTCATGCTTTGTGCAGCACTTCTGCTGTTTGCTTTCAACCTCCTGGTTAATTTCATTTCATAATTAATTTCAATTTATTTAGTATGGAGAGTTTTCCTAATTGTGACACATCCCTGCATACATGTTAGCAATCTCTGCTAATAGCAGTGGAATTCAATGAGTTTAAAACAAGAAGAAACTAGACCACAAAACATTATGTCACATCTCTTAACCAGAACGTTTCAGTGACTGGTTATTTTCTTTCACAGAAATGGCCGAAGGTAGGACTGGGACTCTCTAAAATAGCAAATAAATCTTGAATGCTTCCACACTTACGGACTATGCCAACACAAATCTTAGTTCAGATTCTCAGTCATTTCGCTTTTTGAACTATTTGCTTATTACGCAAGTTTGTATTTCTGTGGGAGGGAAGAGTCAGAAGTTCCGTTTTCCTAGTACAGGACTATAAATTTCTTTTAAAAAGTCAATGAAAAACACAGAAGAATTTAAGACAGTGACTTTTAAACATCCTTTCATCCTTCACTTAATATGGATTTACAAACATTTGTGTAGTTACATGTGTATAATTTAGCAAGGATGGCAAATATTTACTAGTCCTTTGGGAAAAAAAAAAACAAAACCAAACAAAAACCCCCACGTACTCGTCACAAAAGAACACCATACACCAAAAAAATACTGTAGCAAATTACTACTTGCCCTTGATATGCCCAGTTCAAATTATGACTGAAATCAGTCAGGTCTGAAAAGGAGGTACTTGCACTGGAATCACCACAGTTCAAGCGAATTTGTAAATCAGTCAAATCAAGTCTAAGGTATCACAGCATTAAACTTCAGCTGCTTCAGAGCAGTTACATGCTGCCGTCTGCCATTCTTGCCTAGTACTGTCCCGAAGGAGGCAAAAGGCTGGAATAAAACTCTTCAGACATGCAAATTAATTCTCCGTTAAAATACAAGTTAAACCCCTTTGCTAAGAGGCAAACAAAAAAGTATCAGCCCAAGAGACTTCTCAAGCATATCATGTTACTTTCCACAATTTCCTTGCAATAGCTGTACTTTATTTAAAGTCCACTTTTATATTCATGCATAATTTAGACCCCCGCATCAACTCACTTGACCTCTCTTTTAAATACAGATAGAAGCAATCACTATAACAAAGCTGCTGTAGAAGCTGTGAGATTGTGTACATTGACATAGACTTTTTCCAACAAGATGTCCAACAATTCCTTTTCCTGGCAGGAACCTAGAACATTCATATCACTTGTATACTCTATATACACATCACACAATTTATATTTATGCATGTATGTATAAAAACAGAAAAATAAAGAGGAAGTTCCTTTTGCTGGCAGGAACCTAAGATATTCATATCACTTGTATACTATATATACACATCATGCAATTTATATTTAAGTATATATATAAAAACAGAAAAGTAAAGAGTAAGGAAGGGCAAAGTTAAGAGGCTTATCATCTTTGTATCCCTTTTGAGAAAGTGATAGGAGATGTTTGGACCACATAGCTTCTTGCCAAAAATTGATTCAAAACTTTCTATAGTTGCTCTCTAAAGCACATGCTTGTAAAGCAGTGAAGCACATTTACACATATGCACCACCTGCCCCAGCTTAGTTTTTCTCTCATTGGCTTAACTTGTAGAGCAATGCAATTGAAAGCCATTAAGGTAATAAGTTGCAAGACTGATGGACATACAATCAGCCCATGTCATTTTGTAGAGATGGAAATTGTGAAGTGCTTGTTATATTCCAGTTTTATCTTCTCTACACTTTTCCATACATAACAGCTGTTTTGTCCTGTTATCAGTGTCATCTTTGCCACTCTTCCAAAACATAATCTGAACATTATTTCTGCCCCACCTGAACCTCCTTAAAGCAACATTGCTAATCAGCAACATTCTGAAAATTGCTTGCAAATTTATCTTCATTTATCTTGTCTTTGCTTCAAATAAAACAAAATTCATAGGGTTACACCTTTCTAACAGCACAAGGTTTATATTATTTTCAATGCTTAAGAGCAATAACTCAGAACTGCATCTTCCACCTCATCCTCCTTCCCCCTTTGCTCTTAGCAAGAGCCCCTCTGCTGCTATAATCTGCTCCTGCATCCTCCAGGGAAGGTTACAGGACAGTTAAACAACAGCTGGCCCAAGCTAGAAAATTAGAAATAAAAACTAAATTTCAGCTCATGTGTCAGGAAATCTACTCTTCCTGCCGATGAATTTCTTGCAATGCAGAATAGCTGCATATCCAGAGCATCCACCCACCAGCTGCATACCACTGACCATCTTGAGCTTATCTTTTTAGATGCATGCAGTCTCCAGTGTAACTACTGGTCATCAGGAGGATTTAAATAAATTTAGACATACTTCCTCCAGCAATCACTTGAACATGAGCAATCTGTATTCTCAACCACAGGCTAAAAGATTTTCTCAGTCAGCACTATGCCAAAAAAGCTACTGCTGTAAGAGTGCAGTTCAGCATCAGGATCTCACCTGAGATGTTATAGATTATCTAGAAAAATCTGTTTACATCAACAGTGAGATAGACCGTAGTTAACAATATCAAAAGCACACTTAGATCCTAAAAGTAGGGAAGCAGATTTTCCAACAGTTATTTTGCTGTCCCATCCTTCCCAACATAATGCCTATCTTCTAGAAATAGTAGACAAATATTCTAAATTATACCTATACTTTTCTTCAGACCAAATTGCTTTATATTCTGTACAGCAGGTAAAATCCTGATGGATCTGAAACAAGATCACTGACTGCAGAAACTGTACTAAAGCAATACTGGTCCCAGGAGAGGCTAACTATCTCCCCAAAATGAATTATGTCACTCCACAGATCCATCTATTACTTTGTATTCATTCAAGTCTCCCTATAATGTTACCAGATACATTTCAAGAACTACAGTATGAGATTCTACTTAAGTATGAATAATCTAGTGTATTGCTAATTGTTTAAGCTGTGACTTAATTTCAATAATAATTGAATCTGACAATTTTCAATCCTTAATTTTCCCACTAACATTTCCATAGAGAAATATACTTGATGCTGGAATCTACTACATCTATCCCAAAGGCAAACAGAAAACAGGTTCTAACCAACTTGGAGCTGCAGTAAAGAAAAATACTGCAGATAGTTTAAGAAATCACAGATTGCATTTGGGATTTCTGTACAAGTGCTCATGTTTAGATCATTCAAGTAAGTATATTAATTCTAGACCTCTGGAAAAGGTACCTATTAAAATACCTACCATATCTCCTTACAGTCACTAGGTTTCTTATGTTTCATGGCTGTTTTCTTAGCTGCAGCTATCCTTAATTTACAAGCTGCAAGTAAACTCTGAAAGTGTTATTTACCACCCGCAATACTGGCTGTTCAATTTGCCCTCTTCATATCTGCTTCCTTCTTCAACATCTTTCCCCACACAGGAAAAAAAAAAAAGTACTCTAAGAATGGTTAGAGTCAGAAGGGACCTTCAAAGGTCATCTAGACCAACCCCCCTGCAAGGAACAGGGACATCCCCCACTAGATCAGGTTGCTTAGAGCCTCATCCAACCTGGCCTTGAATGTTTCCAGGGATGGGGCATCCACCACCTCTCTGGGCAACCTGTTCCAGTGATCTACAACTCTCACTGTGAAAAATTTTTTCCTAATATCCAATCTAAATCTACTCCCCTCTATTATAAAACCACTGCCCCTAGTCCTATCACAACAGGCCCTGCTGAAGAGTTTCTCCCCATCTTTCTTGTAGGCCCCCTTGAGGTACTGGAAGACCGCTATCAGGTCTCCCCGGAGCCTCCTCTTCTCCAGGCTGAACAGCCCCAACTCTCTCAGCCTTTCTTCATAGGAGAGGTGCTCCAGCCCTCTGATCATCTTCGTGGCCCTCCTCTGGACCTCTCTTCAGAGAAGAGACACCAAACCACAAACATTTCATGGAAAGAAATTTGAACAACTTAACATTTACAAAACTTGCAAAGAACAGGTTAATTTATGCAATTCAGTATATTCGTCACTCCATCTTTCTTGTAGGTCACAGGAAAACACTGCATTTATCCCTCCATATTTGAACCCCAGCTCCTTTAAAGGCAGAGGGGTTATGTCTGCCAATATCTTCAGGAGGGACAGATTCTGCAGCATTATTTTTGAGAAAAGATGATTATATGCATGGCATACATTTTTTTTCCTTCACATTTTATGGTCAAAGTTTCCTCTCTTCTCTCTAATGATAAATTCCAAGTGTGTATTAAATTTATATAAGAAGAATATATAACTAATGACTGCCAGCTTCAGCCCCAAAAAGTCACTGAAAATTTTAGTTTACCTCACAAAATAAAAGAGCCCCAAGAGACACCAGCATTTCCTTCTTTCCTGGGTACAGAGCCCTTTAGCCAGATTGGGCACACAGAGCTACACTAAGAGGACGGAGTGGAGCAATTCCATGAGTGGAGCAAAGAAAAGAACTGCAACTGGGAGGCTTTATTCCAAGGGCAACTCTTGTCTGGTTCACAAAAGGTCTGTCTGCCCCCTTACTTTGCTAATACCATCTGGGAATCTATACTGAGGCATCTTTTCTTTCTCTCAACAGTACGGGAGCATGTTGATCTCCAGTAAAAAATCCACAGACCTGATCTCTTTGCTACCAATTCTCTAACACATACTGCCCTGTTTAAATAAAAATAATAAAAACCCACTAACCACAAGCACAGTTTTAAGATACAGTTATGAGAAGCTCTCCTACTCTTAGCATTAAAGAAACAAAAATTGTGAACTCAGTGAGACTTAAAAGCAAGAAATAAAGATCTTGCAATAGCACACTGTTAATGATAATCCCACTATTTTCTAAAGGCGGCTAAGGCTGGGGAACCTGCAAGTATTCCTTTAAAGCAGTAGCATGTTGGCCAAATGATCAATAGTTTTCTGCTCCAATGCAAGACAGGACTAACACCGATCCAGTTATCTTTAGAAGTCACTGGAAACCAGGAACTTACAGCTGGCTTCTCTTACAGACGCTTCTCTCTGAACAGTCTTGGCTCCCAGTTCCTGGCTCTCCCAACTGTATTCCCAAACCACATCTCATGCACCCTGTGATCCACATATATAACAAAATGGACTAAATGGCATTGCTCAAAATCTGCTGCATTTGCTTAACTATGATCAGATTTCCTAAAGGAACCTTCCTTTGTGTCACTTCTGCTCTGTCATTCCGACAGTTTCACTGCAGGTTTCTATTCAAGGCTTAGTACAGACTATTCAAAAAAAACCAAGGAAAAAAAGGAATTCACAAAGTATTTCAACACTTAAGCTTTCTTCTGGAGTAGTGTCCAACCATATAATTCACAGAATATAAAACATCTTCAAATTTTTATTTTTTTTTTAAGAAGCCACTAACAAGAGAACCTTAACATGACTTTCATAAAGCATTTACTAGTTTAATGACTAAAATGACCAAGATCTCTCAAATGAAGAAAATCAAGTGTGGGTGGGAGATAATAGTCACAGTGCTCTGTGTCACATTTTATTTATTGAAGAATGAGTAATGGGGATGTTTTGCTAGTTATTTATCAAAGTAAAGCCTGTAGTGACCTGCAAGGATAAAGAGTCATATTTATCAAATGCCAACTGGCCAGTAACTCATTCTGACTTAACATCTGAACTCAGGGACACAGGGCAAAAGGAGGATTTGAGAGCTGTAGCTATTCTGTCTCTAACTTCTTACAAGTATGAAACTTATTTTGATGGCTGTAAATTACAATACACACTCCTTAGTGCATGCATTTATATATGCTTAGTTTGCTATGCTAGGTGATTTAAAGTGACTGTGCAAAAGAACATGTTTTGCAAGACAGTAGGTGAGCAAGAGATAGAGGTCACAAACAGTAGAAGGGGAGTAACTGAAAAAGTACTGGCTAATAATAACAGTTCAGTTCATGCACTAGTGCATGCTGTCCCAGTCAAGTCAACAGAAGTTGAACAAACAATTTAAAAGTAGAATTCAGCAAAATTTTTTTAAAAAGTAATGTTTACTTTATATGACAAAGTTCATATACACAGAAAATATTTTTCAGAAAATTTTAGAAGAATGAAAATTTGATGTTGAATGACAAGGAAAAAAGTCCATAGAGTTGACTTGAGATTTTTTTTCCTATTCATAAAACAAGGGAAGACATCTCTACATAAAACAATTATTTTCAAGACTCCTAACTTGCACAAAATATTAACCATTTTTAAACTGCACAATGACAAACCCAATAACAAAAATAATTTAGGGCAGACAAGCTGATGATGTATTTTAACGCAGTTCAACTGAGCCCTAGAAATTCCTCTGTTTAAGAATTTGGTTCATATTTGACTATCCATACACACCTACTTGAAGCCCCAAGTTAAAACTTTAGGACAAATTCTTCTACTTTCCTTTTTTTATGAGGAACTAAGACCTTAATAAAGCTATTCATTTTACTGTACCAGCTAGAAAGTCATTTGGCTGCTCTGCATTTTCTATGCAGATAAATACACACACATGTGCCTACAAGTATGCATATGCATATTTACATTTACACTATGAATATTTAAATATACATTTACAGCTATATATTTATATATACAACTAAAAACCCACGGCTATGTTAGATTTGTATCACTGTATTCTAATGTAGTCAAACAATTTTTGGCCCGTTCTGTGGTTTACTGCTATGTAAGAGAAATGTACTATAAAAAAGGTTGACATTTTTCCCCAGAAGCAAGATAAAGTTTCCCAGATGTCATCATTCCTTGAATGCACTATCTCTTGCAATAATAGATATCTATGTTTAGAAGAACAGATAAGCCTGATCAAGGCTTATCCATAGGCTTCAAAATAATGTGGTACACAGATACCTGATAGCTTGCTTGTAAAATGCTGTACTCACACTAAACAGGACTAAAAGGAGATTCCTGTATGTAACTACAAGAGGCTCAAGCAGTACAGTTACATACACGTCACAGCTGTTTACCATAGGAAGCAAGGAAAATAGTAATGTTGATTCACCAATATAAATAGGAAAAGACTAAGTACTCTTTCTTTAAAGAAGTATTGTCACGTCATACCAGGAGCATCCAGAAAACTGTTGGATACAATCAAGACCCATGAAATACACTATTGATAAACCTGACAGATGAGATAATACAGAACTTCACATCAATCTCAAGGTTTTCCACACTCATATAGTCTTTGTTGTGACAGGTAATTATATGGAACAGGATGAACTGGCTGAATTTCAGTTTTGCAAAACAGACATTACTTAAACAAACATAATCAGCACAACTAATTATTTTCTAAAGTTCCACTCAACAGAAAAAGAGTAAGTTTCCCTCCCAAAAAGAGTAGCTTGAGGGCATTTTAGAGGATTACTTGGACCTAAGGGACAGGGCCAGAGGGAGATTGCTTGTTTGTTTTTAAGTTTTGTGGAGCTCCTCATCTGGATAACCAGCCATTGAAAACTGACAGAAGTGTGAATTGTCTCATCCAAACAGCTTTTTTTTTTTTTTTTTTCTTCTCTTGAGATAGGCAGTAGTACTTCCTACCACTAAAGAAAAAAAAAAAATACAGGCTTGTACCTCTGAAAATAGAGACTTCTAAAAATGAAAATAATTTAGGACTTCAAAGTAACACTTTTCCTGCCATTAATAGCACTTAAGTTTTCACCTTTTCAACACTTACACATCAAGCTTACAAATTACACAAATGAGTTACAGCTTGACTTGTTAAAATATACTTCTCTTCTAACTTGAGCCAAAAAAATACTTACTTTTACTGTAAAAGTCTCAGTTTTCAATGTGAGAAGCCACATCTTCAAACAGATGATGAAAATATCAACATTACTGAAAACAGTTAACTGAAATTCAGCTGCCAAACTCCCTTTTTTTCCTGAGGATGTGTGGCAATACCAGTATCTTTCTTGTTCTCAGAGTAGAAGATACAGGACTGGAACATGTCTGCTAGGTCTAATAAGGTCTACTGTATATCTTCCATGGACATCGTGCTATGTTTTAGTCCTGCTCTCAGTTTGTCAAATCCCTCAGGCTGAGCAAGAACTGGGCAGCCTCATAGACTTCCTAAGGGTCCTTCCCAGTGGCTGACGTGGGACCAACAGGTAACACACACCGAGTCAGGCTGCAGACAAAGGCACATGCAGTGGAGCAGAGCATGCATGTATCCTGTTGACACTTCTGCCACCAATGCTCTTTCCACCCTGACAGAGGTGAAACTGCAGTACAGCTTTCCACTATGGTACACCCACACTCCTTCAGTGCAGAATATCGCTGGTGGGCAATATCTGAATTACAGATACGCTGCATTGGTTAGCAGTGCGGCAGCTGCAGGAAGCTTCACTGCTTCCACTTTTTCTATACATTTTCTCTCCATTTAATAGAAAGCATTATTTGCAGGAACAAAGACTTACTAATTGAACCTATTGTTTTTATTGCAGCAAAGAGGGAAACAGGAGAAAAATAGCTTGAATCTATACTAGTTCCAAGCTTTTACAAACTATCAGGAATATGCTGACAGCAAGAGATAAGATTACAATCTTTAAAATACCATTTTCAGTAGCAAAAGAGTGGTCTCTTCCTCTGACTGCCTTAATACAACATATTGCATTAAAACAAATTTTTATATCAAGAGGTCACATATATCTAGTAATTTTACAAGGAGTATCCAGATTTGTCTTCAAACCATGTGTTTTATGAGATTAAATTTAATACACCCTTACCATGCACAGAAAGCATTGTGAAATGAGTAGTGCTAACATTTTCAAACAAATCAGATGACATTATAGAAAATGATTCTTTTTGTTACTTGTGAAAAGAACATGCTCTTGGTGCAATTGATTTCACACATTAAAGGCAGCAGTTTGAAAGACCAATGCTGCTATTTTTGGCCAGTTAGTAGAAACTGATTTCTAAAGCTGATAGCAGCTCTGACAATTAATTACAAGCTAAAGATCAAGCATGTCAAATCCTTGTGAAATCCCTAGACATGAATCAGAATGACTCCTGAGTGCCTCAGTAGAGTTCAGAGGAAGGATTCCCTCTTTTCTGGCTCATCTTTTAGTGTCTCTGAGCTGCAAAGATTATGAGCATAAATATTTTATGAGATAAGATAAAGGTAAACAGAGCCAGGAGATTTACCTTCTCCTAAGTTTATGTAGAACAGACTTGCCACTAGTAAATAACTGTTAAGTTAGATACTTGTATTGCAGCCAGGTGAGCAGCCGAGAAAGATAATTCGGAAACAAAGACTGTAAAATATATTGCAATACACATTGCAATTTTATCCATGTCTGTAATCTTCATTTTCCACAACCATGCATTTAATAGAAGTGTCTTACAAATCTGTATAGCAATAGTATGGGTAAACAAATACATTAAGGATAGAAAATCAGAAATATTATACCACACCTGAGTTCAGGCTGAAACAAGTTAGGAAAAGAGCTGAAAAGTTTTGCTGTGAGCTAATAGCCACAAAGACATAACCCAGACACAACTGTCCCAACAGAGAATGACTATGTTAAACATGCAGTCTCCACTATTCTTAACAGGCCAAGCTAATCAACACATCTGATCATCTGCTACAGAACTTGCATAAGAAATCTATTGAAATTGTTTGGTGTAATGAACAGACTTTGCCAAAATATTAACTGTAATAGGCTGGCACAGTACTGACTAAGTTTTCCACAGTACCATAAAGTACTGATTCTTCTGGATTTCAGCTTCCTGGAAAGAGACTGTGTAAACAGCACTAGGTAATTTTGAACTGGCCACCTCCAGGGTTCTTAATACTGGAGGGAAGGCTTGAAATGTGCTTGGATTCTGATATCAAGGCAGTAAAAGAGATATGAGAAGAGCTTTTAAGCAGACAAACTATGACAGTATTTATTCCCTCCCTCCGCTCTGGAGTCAGGCACTTAAAATACCTTAGGAAGTCTCTACTTGGTTCTAGAAAGGCATATTGACTTTTTGACACTGTTGTAATTAAAGAGAGGGAAAATACAAGACAAATTAGAAAATCTAGGTTCTGAAAGGTGATGTTAACCAAGCTTTTAAAAATAAAATGTTCAAGAAAAGAGTCACCCACCCCCAAAACAAATGCAATGGGAGGGGCAATTTATTCATTTCTACTTTTGCATTCTGTTCCCATTTCCCTCTCCCTTCCTTGTTTATTTTACATGCAAGCCCTGCGTTCTTAATTACTGCTAGAACACTGGCATTTTCAATCCAGCCAGCTGAACAAGTAACTTCAGTTTACAGGCATTTAGTAGTAAGGCAAATTCTCCTTGCTCTGCTCTACCAAACTGCACACCTTCTGAAGAAACAACGTGCACAGCCACAAAGCAGGCCACAGCTATATGCTGCTTTTTAAGATTTAGAATAATATTTTTGATTCTTTGGTGCTGGTGGGAGAAGCTTCCCTATTACAGTAAAAGGCATGTTTCTACTCATTAGGAGAAACAGGAAAAGGCATAGGATGACTCACTTGTATTTAACATCTTTCAGAAGTTATATGGGAAGCAGAAAGAAAAAGCTGGTGCATCAATGTTTTTAAGCAAGCACGTTGCTGCATTAGTGCCAAATTCCAGTCTAACAACAGAAAACTTCTTATGCCATTGTAACATATTAAACTTACAGAGCATAAATCAATCCTAGAATTAAATCAATATTATTCTGAGATAGTGACTTCATAGGCTTCCTAACAATTTACACCAAAGAGTTTAGATTATGCTTTCAGAGAACAGCCAAAGTACACTTAACCTTGAAACAAAGGGAGCCACCAAGCCTCCAAAACACTTGCTCCACAGGAGCAAAAAAACATATCCAAAGTGTGCACACACGGAAAACTCCCTCAAAACAAACCAGCACTCGAGCAGCTCTGGCTTGCTCCCATCCTCTGAAAAACACGATGTATGCAGAAGATTGCCCATTGAGATGGGTCTGAAATGTCCACAAGATACAAGTTAATATTTACATGGAATAGACTGGTAGTTATAAGAGCTCTTTCAAACAAATAAAAAAGGTAATCTTTCATGCCTTGTGATTTAGGACCCTGCGAGTCTCATGTAATTATGCAGTGGTTAGCTTTTATTTCCCTCTCCTAATCCTAGAGCTACTTACTATTTAATCAGAGCACTGATACAAGCATCTGTGCCAAAAAAAAAAAGGAGCTATTTCTGGAAAAATCTTTCCTTGGCAGCTTTATATCAAACAAAGCCAGCCCTGAAGCAGAAGATACTATCCAAGCCATGAAGCTAGTTTTATTTCCCTAGGTGTAATTTCCACAGCTAAGTAAATATTTCTAGCAGAAGTTATGAATTGATAAGTTTTGGCACCTACTCCAAATGTCCATCAGCTTTGTACAGAAACCCACAGCCTATTGGAAAACAGTCTAACAGAGATTAGGCAGTGAGAATAAATAACTTACTGTCACATCCCTGATAGTATTTACAACAAATAGTGTAGTCTGCACTGAAGTTTGTAACACTCCTGCTGGAAAAGATGCCTGTAGATTGAAGGAGGAGGTAATTCCAAGCAATATAGGTAATACAAAAAGGGACATATACTCAAGGTTCATCACTTGTCATGCAATGAAGAATACAACTGTCAGTTTAAACCATTTAAAAATTGTTTCATTTAGAAGACTGCCACATAAAAGTGTTGCCAGTATACCATGTAAGTAAACATGTCACACCTGGTAAGCACTGTACTTGGGAGACAGCAATAAGAGATGGATTAAATTATATCAGCTAAATAGTTTACATCCAAGTATCATACTATGCTCTATTTCAACATTTTAGCATTCTGTTAAATCATTTAAAAATAAAAACTTGATGCAAAATATAAATACTCTAAATTGGGGTTGGAAGTGGGGGCAGAAATCAAAACCCAACCACTCTGAGTACTCAGTTTCTCAAATTAAGACTTTCTCTGTTTCAACTGCTGCACTTTTTCCTATGGTGAAACCAAAATTAAAAGTACAGACAAAGGATGAAATGCAAAATAAATCAGAGAACACTGAAATACACATCTTTTGCTTCTAAAATTTGCAGGTACATAACAGATAAGCAGTAGATGTTTTGGCCTAGGATCTGAAAAAGTCAAGGTGTATTTTACTGCTAAGTAAAAGGGAAGTCAGAAAAATCAACATCCAGGCAACTGAAAATTCTGCTGCATTTTGGAGGGCTGGCTTAGAGTTAAAACTGCATTAATTGCTGCCCTTCCCCACTCTGATGCAGGATTGTATGTTGACAATATCCCCTCAAATAGAGTCATATATTTAAATGATGTATTTCTATATAACCATATCTTCAGAAGTTAGAGATCTATCTTTCTTACCACAGACTTAGCTTAAAAAAAAAAAGCAACTTTTAAGATTAAAAGCTAAGACAGCCTACTTTTGATCAATTCCTTACAGGGAAGTATCAGAAGATAAATATGCTCAGTCTATAAATAGCTATTGCATTTTGTTTTCATCTTCAGAGTGGTTTGTACTTTTCCCAAAAGACAGCATAAAGAAAATCTAAGCATGATCAACCGCTTAAAATCCTTTATAAATTGAAGACCAATGTTTTAATTAAAAAAATCTAAATTACTAAAGCACTTTTAAAATATAAAAACTTTGAACTACCTTTGCTGTTGTTTGCTATTCTTCAAAAACATTTATCCTCTGTTTTAAGTAGCCACAAAGTGCCTGATGGTTGAACTGATGCTGAAGGCATAGCTATTGATTGGTGTAGAGGATCAAGGTTACTGTAATCAAATTTCAGTGTCCCACAGTAAATTTGAGTTTATCATGTCATTTCTAATTGATAGTCCTTCATCTTTTGAAGATATACATTCTCTTGTTTCTGCTGTCTGAATACACTACACAAATATGAAAAGCCTATGAAAGTTCAAGGAAAAGTTGGACTGCTTTGTAGGAGGAAAAAAATCATCAACTCTATCTGTATCAAGAGTCTCAAGAAGTCCCTAAACTATAGATGTTGAACACTGTTAGAGTACTTGGGAATTACCATACTACTTCGGTTTTATACTTTTCTTTAAGTATCTGATGTGGATCAGTGTCAAAGACAGAACACTGTTTTAGATGCAGCCTGAAACTGACCCAGGACAACAATGATTTTTATTAGTCTTATATTAACATGTACTAATCAGTTTATGTCTATATAAATACCTGCATACAGGTTTGCAGTATTTTTTATTCAGATAGACCAGGTTTCAGTATTTTCTTTATTCAGATAAAAGCCAGTACACTCTCAAGAGGGACCAAAACTAAATACCTCCAATACAACACACTTGCAGCTTACCATCACATAAAAGCCAAAGTCTCCTTATCCAATAGATATTATACAAAAATGAAGGTGAGTTGACAAACACCAAATTCCAAGTATTTTCAGCATGTGGCATTTAATCTCTCCAGCACATACAGTATTTTTAAGAAGTTAAGAAAGACCAGGAAGAAATAGAAGACAGCTAAGGGAAGGAGCTGCTCACCACTCCATCCACCTGCACATTGTTAGGGAGCACACCTGGACTCTTCCAAACCCAGGATCCACCACTTATACTCCTTTAAACCTTTGTGGGTTTTAATCTAATAAACATTATAATATCTTCTGTATGATAACAATTAATTTGTATATTATTTATAAAAAAAGATCAGTTGTAGATATTACCTTTATTTTCCACATGGGGAAGTTCTTGAAGGGGATTTTAGGTAAAAATACACACTTATGGAAATAGCTCAAGTGACTCTCTGTACTCTTTTAATAGGGGACAAACATGGTGTTCAGAGGACTTGTAACATTTCTGATTAAAGTCCTTCTACACCTAGAAGGGAGGCTTTTTCCAAAATAGGCAGGTTTCAGTTCTATATAGATTAAATCCAGTTTCAAGAAAACATTCCTGTTCATGGTTTTAGATTAAGAAAACCCCTTCCTGTAAGGAAAAAAAATGCTCTTAACCATAAAAAGAAAATAAAGTTGTAAATATGAGCTATTTTTAAGTCAAAAAAACAAACCAAAATTGTAATTACCAGTGAAAGATAAGCCCCAGAGCTTCTTTCAACAGTTGATTGTTTTACTTCCCCACTATCACAAAACACACAAAGCATTCTTCAGCCAAGCACTTGCCAAATAATAAGACACACAAACAAAGAGCCACTGAAGAAGCAAATACACAATTGTATCATTTATATCTGTTTCAGTACAAATCCTACAAGTAATATCATATGCTATCTCCAATTTTGGATAAATATGCACAATGCAGAAGACTCTACCACATGTTTATTTGCTAATGGCTTAGACTACAAATAGGAAAAAACCCAACACTGTAACTAGTAATATAAAAACATTTATTAAGTAGCACAGGCAGGATGTTATAAACCTGCCCAAGAAAGAGACAACAAGGCAACTTTCATACCTGTATAGTAACCCAAACTCAAAAGCATATTACTACAACACATCAAAACAAAAAAAAAGATAATATATCATTACCTTATACCATTTCAGACCTCTCCTACCACAAAGGGTAGAGATGGTATACTGGAGCACATCTGAAGCTTTCTGCTGTTGAGAATCCACTTCTACTTCCAGTTGCAGGTGTTTCCTCTTTATAATGGAAAAGCTTGATTGATTATTGGCTGTGCCTCATTTGTTTCAAGGTGAGGTTTTCTTGAGTAGTGACAGCAGTTCTTCAAATTTTAGCCCTGTAGGGGCTAAAATGAAATGGAAAATAAGGATAAAGACAGGGTAAAATGGTCCGAACAATAACAAAAAAAAAAAAACCCACACAACTTATGGCCCACCAGAAGTCTGAAAAAGTTTCCCTCACAACAGTTAAGCTCACACAAGCAAAAGAGAAGTTTTAGAAATCATTCTTATAATTACATCCATCTGTTCCCCATTAAATGATCAACAGGCAGTAAAAAACCTCTTTTTTGTGCTTTACAAAGACTTATCATAGACAGGCAAGACAAGCATATATCAAAATTGAAAATGAAAATCTTACAACATCTAGGTATGTGGCAGAGACCTTTGGGGGATCCCAAAGGTAGAAACACAATTACTAAATTACCTGTTCAAGACTCAGCTACCAAAACACCTGGGGAAAGCACCACAGGTGTCACTCATGAAACCCAGGAACCAGGGGGCTCTCTCCCAGGCAAAATGTGGGATAGCTGCAGCTGATTTAGAAGAATATCTAACAATGACAGCCCCATAAGGAAGTTGATACTGCTTGAAGAAGATTAGGTTTTAGCTCATAATGGATTGCTAAAAATAAGTTTACATTTGTGTATTTTATATCTAACACTTGGCTTGAATAACCACCACCAGAAATGAAATAAAGTTTATCATGTGATGTAACTAAGAACTTGCCATTAAAAAAAAAAAATGTAATTTTCTTTCAAAAGAAAATATTCCCTGTTCTTTTAGGGAAAAACAGGCTCCTCTGCAGGTATCAACAACAGTCTTACCTGTTTTATCCCTTTAAAACTAGTGTAGTCTAAGGCATATCTTCATATGCTAAAGCTGTTTTAAATGATTAATACAACGTTCTCACCGTTAGCTAACACTGGTTCATAAGCAATCAGATTCTCCTGACTACATGTTCATTCTAACCTTACAACATCCAACAGCAAAATTCAGCCTTTTCTTTGAGTTAATGGAGTTTTCTAGGAATCTCACTATGAAAATAAAACAATATAAAAATCTAAAATTGCTTACATTACACATTTTTTAGTAATGTTACTTCAAAAATGTTATGTGAATTATGACAAACTCATGGCATTACAACACCTACCACAGGGAGAAATAAGATTTAGTATTATGTGTTCTATACATGTAACTCATGTGAAACTTATTTTATATGTACACAAAACAGTTTTTGTGGAGCAGTACTCAGCAAATTCTTATTTTCTCTACAAGCTCACTCTTTCTCTGTGGAGGTAATAAATATCTAAAGGGAACATACAATATGTTATGGACCTTGAAAGGGATGGAAGTGTGATTTGCCTTTCCTCCTCAAAGGATGGATGGTGATGACCTGGCAAATACTACGGATTTGTGGATCATGGCCATTTACAATGGCTCCTACTTTTTTTGCCAAGAAACAGGGAGTCCCAGTGAAACAGTTAGACACTTCAAACAATGTCCCACCTGCCAATAAAGGCTTCTGAAACACTAACTGGGAGGAGGGAGGCCATGCAGACACCAACTACTGCAGCTTTTGGATGCCTTTGACACGATTCATTCAGTACAGCCATGCTCCACAATCTCTTTCTATACAGATTCTCTTTAGGTACAAATCCAAACAGTATGATGAAGGGGCTCATTCCCTACTGGATTTAGAATAAATCAGGGAATTTTACTGTGTTAGTGGTTCATGTGCTCCCTTCACTTGAAACAACTCCCAGAAGACCTTGACAGAATTTGCTTGAATCACCAGGTGATCAAACTACACGAATCTTAAAATATTGTCCTTTCTAGCACGTTTTCTTATCCTCCTACACTTCTGAGATCTGCTTATACTGCAGTACTAGCTATCTGGCCTGAAAAATATCACTATTCCCTCTTCTCTATTCTTACCTCACTGAGCTCATTCCTACCTCTCTTCATGCTCTGCTCCAAAGCATGTTCAAATTAAGGCTTCTCATTTTTTCTTTCCCTCAGTTGTGTTTAATTATTATGCTGGTTTTTTTCTTTGAAGTGAAGGGAATCCTATTCATTTCAATGAAGATTTAGCCTGACCTTTTATTTGAAGTGTTCCACCTCACTGTAGCTTCAAGAAATTTTTTTCCATGGGGACAGGAGTGCATCCAAATAAAGACCAATAAAATACAATTAGTATGGTATTATTAATTGAAGAAATAGGATTGCATTTTTTACCATCAGTGAATTTAAATCAAAATAAATAATATGGCAGTGTATTGGGTCTAGAATACAAACAACACATAGATTAAAGAAATCTGAGTAATTTTACCCAAATACTGGGTACTTAGTCAGATACACTTTGAAATTCAAAAATATTTCCAGTGCTCCAAAATGAAGCCAAGCACATTTCACTGCATTAAATGAGAGGAGAGATTTCTTTATTAACAACTTTTAAGCACGCAAAGCATTATAGTTTTATTTTCATCTTGGTGTTTAAAAATAATTCCACTGAAAGGAAAGTTTCCACTGTCCCAGCTGTCAGTACCCAGCAGTTTATGCAGCTTGCCTTGTGGGGAGTTATTCTTTTCACACTGCAAGTCTAAAATTACCATCCGTTTTGACAAAACTGCTCCTGATTGCACCCTGATGATGTGTCCTCAATCCAGCTCATGACACTGGCAAGATAAATGTGTAGAATGAGAACAGAAGCAGAACACTAATATATGTTGCTTAGCTCAAAGAGATGCAATCAGACCCTTTCAATATTAGCTGATGTATTCTTGACAATATTACGAGGCAATTAAAGTCTATATGTATTGGCTGAAGGAGGTGAATTATGGTAAGTTCCAGGAGGTAATTGTCTGAACCAAGAAATGCTGATGAATTACCTAGCAATAAGTCATTATTAAGACAGTTAGTTCTACTTGTGCTCCACAAAGTCAGAGGGAGCAGTAAATCATTTAAACACTACTCAGACTAAACAATATTTGCAGCTACTGCCATGAAGTAACACATACAGAAACAGTAACATTTTCTTAGAAAAAAAATGAGATTCTTAGAAGCAAGTTATCAAGTCAGGGGGGCTGAGTATCTCCATTCCATGAGATGGATCCATCAACATATGCACTAGCAGCCCCTATACTAGAAGGCTCAGTGTTGCCCAGATCTACACTGCTTTCTATACAGAATAGCTACCATACACCTAAAGGACTGCATAGCCTCAGGCTTGTATCTCATACTGCTAAACTGAAGCAAATGGACATGAAGAGACCATAAACAAAGGTTGAATCCAGCTTTAGAGATAAAGATCAGTGTGTTACTACTGATGCTAATTGACTGTATATCATTTAAAACAGATATTTAGTTGCCTTTGTATCTTAGGGTCACATATAATCTTCTCAGGAGTGCAAAAATACAACACATCCTGCATTTCACAGCATTTATTGCTTTCCTTTTTCTGTCTGGATCATACCAATGTCATCTTTTTTTGCTACCACCTAATTGTTGCCCCTTACATGGATTTTTCTCTAAAGAATTCTGTAAGTATTCGAGAAATGGGTTACTGCACAGCACAGAATTTGAATTTCAACTTAAGTATTTTTACCAAGCAAATTTACCATGGTGACACTCAACAGGAAATCAATGTGTAAGTTTCACTGACACTTCTCACTAGCACATCGAAAGGACACACATTGAACAGCATCTCCCTTAATGTCATAGCAATCTTTCTCCATTCCTGCCATGGCAATGACTGTAGCAGACATTCTCTGGCAACTTTCTATAGAACACAATCCACTGTGGTTATTTGTAACCTAATCTTTAATAGCCATATGACAACACGTAACTGCACAACAGACTATTAGGGAAGTTCCCACACATGCCAGACTCAATTGGTAGAAATTCAACTGAGCCAGCATTGGTGAAGCCTCTTAAAATCTTGCTAGCTCAGATCCAAAACCAAACTTTAAAAGCTGCCCTTATCTACTTAGCTCCCTTATGGAAATGTAACATCTGAGTGCTGTCCCATTCCTTCCACTCCTGAGGTGACTCACATCACTTGGACTACTCTCTCCAGAGCTTTTGGCTTTGGTATTAGTTCACATGGCACCAGCCTGAATGTCGCTGAACCTACCTTAGAAGTTACATTTAGAAAATTTATTTAGATAAACTTAGTGCCATATTAGCATGCTTGGATTTTTGATTTTAAGTTTTTGGCTTATTCAAAAGTATAAAGTAGATAAAGAATAGGGCCTATACTTCTTTACTTCAAAATAGGTAAAATTTCTGCATTCTGTGAACGCTCCCTCATTAGTTTTTCTCTGCTTGCTAGACTTAATTTATTCACTTTAAAAACAGAACAAGACTGAATACAAGCCCATAGCTGTGCTGAACATAATTAAACTGGCATTCAATTAATTAAAAGTAGAATTTACAGATTTAAAGCACACTTTTCTGATACCAAAACTCAGTAAAAAAGCTTAAAGGAAAAAACTACTTGTTGCCTAACAGTCCAAGAAGTTTCTCATTATGGTATGTATGCATAGCATTTTTTTATGCACGTTTGACTTCAGAAATCTCACATTTTTAATACTACCAGCTACTTTGACCTTAGCAGGAAGAAGTGAAAAAAAGAAATTATTATTATTACGTTAAGGTACAGAAACAGTACAATGATACCTGACAACAAGAAGTAGTAAATAATGAGCTCCTAAAACTATGACAGTATCTGTATCTTACTGCACTGAGTTTCCGAAAATGCACTTTAATGGGGCAGGGAGGATGAGTAGAGTGAAATACTGGTAAGACTTAGCACTCTTATTTCCAACATACGTGAATCCAGAAATCTTTTATATATTCCTGCAAAAAGGAAACATGATTTAGATTGGCACTTGTAACTGTCTTTTTTCCTTCATTGAGAAAATCTTCATTCTGTTTTTTAATGAACCAAAAAACAGGTTAGAGAAAATCCCATGTGTTCTTTCTACTGCCAACAAACTCACTACAGTTCTCAGTCCAGATATTTTATTTAAGTAAAGATAATGACTAGTGAATGTTTAATTTCTGTATAACCATGCACTGGCACACACAGATTCCATCCCATTGCTGGAGTAACAGCTAATGTTAATGGCTGTTACATTGCAGCCAGCAACAGACACTGGCATTCCAGTGTGATTGCAGTTGATGTGGTTACTACCTATGGATCCCAGTACAAGATCAGCAGAGGAAGCTTTGTAAATTGTACTCAAATGGGCAATGGAAAGGTTTGAGACAATCTGAGTGGATTAAAAGTTGCAATTCAACTACAATCTAGCTTGTACAGTGCTACGTCACTTTTTGTGTATAGTTCAAATAGCAAAACCAGTTATTTAATAAACTGCAGTCTATCTTCTGGAACCAGTCTGTTAGCATATTTCACAGAAGGGGAGAAACCAATTTGGGTTTCAATGAGATCTACCTAGGAAAAGACTTGAGATGTGATTCAGCCACACTGCATACTATTTATTGAGTTTGGCAACTAGCATGGCTAAACAGCCAAGTAGTAGAGGATTTCCACATCACATATTTGAGTCCGCATACCTAATTCTGTCTACATCATCTGGATTCTGGACTATAATTTCTCCCAGCATGTTAAAAGGATAGTAGTATTCTTATGTTTTGCACATATGTTGTAAAATCAACATTTAGAAACCAAATGCCACAGGTACATAAATATCTGGAAAACTTTTTTTTGTGTGAGGGATTTTAGCATTTCCAGTGTACTTGAAGCTGGTCAGGTCACATTCTTCTGTCCCATTCTGGAGAACTGGAAAACCACCATCAATAAAAAGGAAGAAGTTATTTACAGGAGGCATCCTGGACCCTACACCTACTCCTTAATCTGGATGGTGACTTTAATAGTCATCCATCAAGACTCCAAACTGATTCGTAGTGACTCAGTTACCACAGAATTTTGCCTACTCTAATCCCTCCCAATGCACACACAACTGTTAAAGAATCAGAGGTTCAGATGATGACAGGCTGCCATTGCTGTTGTAACCCAGTTTATTCAGTTAGAGTTTAGGAATATCCATTGCAATTTCACCTTATGTAATTATGTCAGCCTCCCAATCTCCATATCATAAGTAAAAATACAAGATAGGAAGTGAAGAAGAAAATATTGGGCATGTTGCTTCACCAGTTGTTGCAGGTATTCTATACTGGCCAGGAAAACAAAACTGGCCATGACTGAGGAATTAGAATATATTCAAAATTTCCAGGGACATCTGAGGTAAATAACATTTAGTCACTGTTACCTGATTTTGTGATTTCACTACGACCTCTGGGCAAACACCCTCCTGATACAAATCATGCCATAGAGCCTTTAAAGACTGCAAAAGGCCAAGACCAAAACTTTACTTCCCACCTAAAATATGGTACAATCAGAAGCACTCTGCCTTCCAGCTCTCTGAAGAGGTGCCGGTTCATTGCTGACTCATAAGGAAAAGTGCCACCTACAGAGTTACTGATACATTTGCCAGCAGCATCCTCTGTGTCCCTTACTGACCTGGTACACAAGTCAGAGCAAGCTTAATCCTCCTTAATTTACAAACTGGCAAAAGGCTTCAATGCCAAATGGTGTCCATATCATCAGCAAGGAATCAGACCAAATCACATTCCTATTCCCTTTAACCATTAGTGGTAGCATACTTGAAATTTGTCACAAACTATGTAGACATTTCTCCCTCAAATTTTGAGAGATAAAAGAAATTAGTCACTGCAGCTTCTAAATAAACAGCAAACAACTTTATCTACATACATCTATAATAGGAATTATTTATCTTTACAAAGCAATAAAAGTGCAGTTCTACAAGGCTCATCTCCTTTCAATGACAATTTCCTTGAAAAATACTGTAATCAGTTAAACAAGAAAATTAGAAAGAAAATTACCTATAAGCCAAAGTTTTTATGTACTTGCATATATATAAACATATACATATAACTTCTCTTAATGAACGCTGATCAGTACCTACACAAAACTAATTTGCAGGCCTTCTTGTGTTTCTCTAAACAGTCTAAAATGGTGATTATTCAGGGTAACCATCAAATGTAAACTGCAGGAATTTCGTTTGACATCTAGAAGTTATTCCAGAACCAGCAATCTAAATTTTGAATGATCTTTACTCTGCTTTGCATTCAAAAATGCAGCAGTTAACTATCTCTGACAATAATAGCTACATGACATGAGTGATAAAACCTTATGTGAAACAACTGTTACAGAATTTTATCATGCTCATCCAGGAAACTTTCAAGATATCTTCCTATATATAGAAAATAATACTTTTAATTAAGTGCCCAAAGAAAATAATTAACATTCTCACTTCACACATTGAATTTCTGTATCATTACCTTGAATATATGGAGAAGCTCCTTAAACATACCCTGAAAATATAGAACAGATATCTTATTAGTGCAAGTGTGGAAGAAACATGATCTATGTGCAAATTTATTCCTCACAGCTACAGTCATTCATGTGCTCACTCCCAGTTTTGGATCAACTACTGGTTTGATGCACCAACTGACCAATTTGTTGCAACTGCATCATCTTTCTTGTGGTGTTTAATAAGTTTCTTGTCAGTTAAGTCATTCATTCATCTGTGTGAAATTCCCTCCAGGAATTTGATTGCCTAGAACTGTTGCCCAAGAATGAAGCCTGCTACTCCGTGACAATCTTACTCTATGATACATCCAACAAAATTAGATTTCAGAAGCCTCAATTACTTTTATAATTTATTAATGTAAACATCTACTGTATATTGTTAAATCTCTGGGAAAGTCAAAAGTACCTCTTAATCATTATTTAAGTATGAAGAAGCACAATATATTTTAATCCGTAAGTTTCTTGAAAGTAAAAGTCTACATATTAGTAAATGGCATCTTCCAAAATTGACTTGCTTTATCTTGGAGACAATTGGAGAAAAATCCCTTATTTGCTTGAACTTTTCCAGCATCTTATCACTACTGCTACAAGCCATCAAACAGCAAAGCAGAAATCATTGATACACAGAAGATACTGTCAACTTCGTAAACAGCTCTTGTTAAATGCTTCCTCTCTGCCCCAGCTGCTTTAAAATTACAGTTGAGTTTCCACCATAATAGTAGTATTCCACTTAAGTATCAATTCTCAAACATAAAATACAAAATTGGTCTATTCATGTAATAGGCAAGTAAAGTCATCCAAAGCATCATTACTAGTATCAATTTTAAGTTACTATGCAGCATTTAAAGAATTAGCCCACAATCATTTTCTACATAAGGTTATATGTTATTTGAGTAATACAATACACATCTGATTAAACATTCACTAAAGTCAATGACAAAATTACTAACATAATTCTTGTGCTATGATTAACTAGAGCTGCATCATGACTTCTTAAATAATGGAGAAACATACACGATATTTCGGTGTTACAGGTTTCTAGGAAAAGCTTGAGCAAAGGTTGATTATATAGAATTTTCTTATCCAGCCAGCATAGTTCATGCTTGGCCTTTGTATATTATAAGATAGGTTTTTCAAAGTAGTGAATGCAAATAATGTGTGTTTGATAGCTCAGCTTTATAAGAGGTATTATTCAGGAATATTCTTGCTATTTTTAATTTATTTGGAATCTTATACTTAAGAGACAGGTCTACATCCCATAGTTGTGCTGAGAATCCCTTCACGGGTGACTTTTACACATAAGTAATCCAGATATACATACTATAAAACTTATTCCAAATATAATTAGAAAGAAAAAATACACAGATCTTAAGTATAATATATACTTTCTGCTACTTTCAGAAATTATTTCTAGCAGGTTTGGAGAGAAACTCTAGCTCCATTTTTATGATGTTGAAGCTTATATACACATATGAACACTCACATCTTTTAATAGAAACAAAATTAGTCAATCTGTCTTTTGCGGGCTTATGCATCTTGAATATATATCTACTGGCTCTATTCACATAGTCAATTAGATGAAGAGGTTTCTTCCTCAGCAGGATATTTAAGTCTTACAATCATTCATGTACAATAGATAGTCATTTTTGAAAAATAAATTTAAAAATTTGCCCCTTAAAACTGCAAATTTTGAATATCTTACTGTCATATATTACAGCAGTACACAAAACACATTCATGTTTTAAACAGTAATTAATTTAGAAAGTCGAGTGGCTTTGAAGCAAGAAACCACTTAAGCTTAAAAGCCATCTACACTGAAATGCCAAAAGATCAATAGACTTATTGATTATTAATTCTGTAAGATCATACTATGATCCTGATGTTTATGACATTATAAGAATCTACACAATATTAACTGTAACTTTCTATCAATATTTCTCCTTCAAATCCATAATTTCCATGTTAGAGTACAGCATCTTAATCTTAACCAACCAGTTGTTACCTAGTGAAAGTCATAGGAAATTTTTCTCTACATACACTTACTACATACCAGACACCAGAGGAGTGCTGAGGAGGGTTTAAGAAGCTAATCTTAGGCCATAGCAATTAGCCCAAAACAAAGCATACAATCTACTGATCTTAAATAGGAAAATTCTGAGAACTTACAAGAACATTTCTTATGTGACTGAATGCTGGGAATTGTTCCTCTCCAAAATTTAAATGAGAAATGGAACTCAGTCTGGTACCAAACAAACATGAAATTCAATTTAAGTTTACTTTATACATTTGAAGTCAAGGACAGGAAGACGACTATTTGCTAGAACTCATAACACATCATCTTCTCAGTATCTTTACATGCAACAAGCAGGTGACTAAACCACCCTCACAAGCAACAGAGTAAGGCTGTTCAGGTTTCCTGGCAGACCATGCTAAGAGTTGACTAATTCCAGGAAGCAGACTTAAATTTGTAGACTTTATGACCAAAGTCTGTTTTGCAGTTGGTGATCTCCTGCCTCAAATTCCAATTATTCTCCTGTATTTGGCACCAGTGGTGTTACAAAAGAATTTCAGAATTTCATAAACGGATGCCTCTCTGCTGTCTTGCATTTTGTGTGAGGATTCTATGCTCTTATTTTCTGTATTTAAACAATTGATTATGTGGCTCCTTATTCAAATGTCAGTTTGATTTTTATTTCTTAAGATGTTATGTGCACATAATGCATCAAGAGATGCATTTCAATTTCTACATATTCAAAAGATGTAGGCATGTTCTTAAACAATTTGGGAGATTGCAACAGTTATCCTGTCTCCATTTTCAATCAATTATCCTCTACTTGTGAAATTTCCCAATTTTCATATTTAGTTTGATACGGAATCATTATATCTTCTTACATACTTTTCTGACCATGCTACAATTTCAATTACGTGGATGAAAATGAAGAAATCAATTTGAAACATCATTAATCCATTTCTCTTTTAATCATAGAGAGAAGAGTACTATAAAATATGGAGTATCTTCTTGATTGATAATTATGAGTGATAAACAGAATCTAAATAAATTAGTTTTTCAAATGTAGTTCAATATTTCTCAGCCTGCTTAAAAATATTCTTGTTTTCTGCTCTTTATTTTTATGAACTGACCTCATGATCAACTTTTAAATTTTACTTTGTAAAAGAAGTAGTTTAAAGTCTGTTCAAGCAAGATGAAATTAAATAGGCATGCATAGAAAAACAACAAAATTAACTAACACATCATCGTTGGCCAAGGAGAACTTTTGTGCCAACTAGCTCTCCATTTTCCTACAGGCCAATAAGGTCATAAGTAAAATAATTGCCATTCATTGGCATCTGTACACAGCATAAGCAGGTCTGAAAAAGCAATTCAGATGCACAGGCATAGGCATCTAGTGCTGTTGCAGCCAAGTCCTGTCTCATGTCCACTTGCCATTCCACAAGGATGCAGGTCTCTGAATTTTGTGCTGCATCGCCACTCCAAGGCAGACGTCTTGGATAGCCTAAGGCATCTCAGATGGCTACAGAAAGCCAAGACAAATCCATTTTTCTCATAATCCTTAAAATGTTGCATATTATATTTATCATTTAGCTCCTAGGGCATTTTTAACCCAACTCTCTGCCTAGTTATACAAATCATGAAAATCTTTGTCTTTTTCACTGCTGCTGTTTATGAAGATTACACTGTTTGTGTTGACAGAAGAGGCTTCCAACCTGTTTTGCACAAAGATTTGCTCACTTAATTTGACAAATAAAATTAAGATGCAGTTGGAAGTGTGCACTGTTCAGAAGTGCTTGGTGATCAAGCTCTATATCATGAAGACACCTGGGACTGTCAAAAATAGCTGAAGGTTATATTATTAGCAATATATAATTATTTTTCCCAGTAACAATGGCCATTTCTAATACATCCAAACCTGAATAATTAGCCTATCAAAAATTTATCACCTGCAGTATGAGCTTTGATATGGAAAGTATTCATGAGAAAATATCTTAGAAAAAGAGAATTTTAAGGGAGATTTGAGTTCAAGATGGTGCTCATTGAAACTCTACTCAGGTACCTTTGGAGGGAAGGCGGGGGTGGAAATCAATGAAAGTTTCTTTGCTGGATCAGCTTTTTACAGCTCAATCTATCCCCATGGAAGTGAACATGAATTTCGCCACTGACTCTCCTGCGAATATGATGAAGTACCACATATAGGGAGAACTGCTATTCTCTCAGTTATGAAACCAGCATCATTTCACTGTAAGGGCTGTACAACAAAGAGGTATATGAAAGAAAATATAAAGCAGTATCAGATGTATTACGAAATCCACACCTGGACAAGTCCTAGCCCATTACAACCTTTTCAACAGAGCTGTTTCTTTTTCATCAGATCACAGAAGTCAAGAAATACTGCTGGTGGATTGCAAACCCCTAAAGCTTCTCCTGTATTTGGCACCAGTGGTGTTACAAAAGAATTTCAGAGAAAATTGAAATGGGATGAGCAGAGTCACTAGAGCCCAATTAATATATAGCCTACCAAAAACTTTGTAACTGTAAAGCATTTGATGTTTGGCCCATGGTTCATAAATTATGGCCATGGCTGTAGCCACTGCAGTATTTTTATGTATTTACTTCAAGATTTAGTTACAGAATAGGATTTGTTTACAAGGAATAAGATTTGTTTACAAATTTTACTTTCTAAAATCTTGGAACACAGTTAACACATTATCAAACAAGACACTGCTATATCATCATACCTACTCTATTACTCTAGTTTTCAAGGCATCACTATCAAGTGACAGTTTCGATCCAATGAGAACTGTAAGGTACACTCCAAAGGCTATGAATTATTCTGACTGCCTCCAAATAGACTTCAGAATGATCCATATTGTGTATATTTCTTAATTACAAGTCAAAGGTAGGGAATATGCTTAGACATAAAAAATACTTAGTCTTGCATCCATTATTTTTGTTAATAATATTAGTTTATGAAGTATCAACAGCACAACTCCAAACTGAAATGAAATATACATTTTGATTAGCTAAAATCTCACTACTCTAATTGCAATGGGCACAAGCGTGTAAGCTAGCAAAGGCCTCCAATTTCCATTAACTTCACTAAATACTGCACCTTAACACAACTTTATCTGGGATGAGATCTTTAAGGAATTCTGCAGTGTTAGTAGTTCTAAGATAGCAGCATTTCTTTTGGAAATACTTCAAGAAAACTGTGCTCCAAGTGTTTTCCACATCACCCCAGGCTACACAAATGACAATGCAACCTTTTCATTGTCAGATATATGAAATGTTATCATTATTAGTTACTGAAATTAATTGTTGGACACTATCATGCCCTTTAAAAAGGTTAAAGAATACTTTGTTAAAAAGGGCAACAAGGATATTCTGAAGTGCAAAAAATCAACAGGAATCAGAGTAGCATCAGAGGAAAGGAGAGTAAACAAAGACCTACTCTTAATGAATGAAAAATAGCTTGATTTACTATCGTAAGAATGGTCACTATAAATGAATTCTGTTTACTTTACACTTACAAAGTAGATGTGTTAATAGAACTTAACCAAATAGTGTCTTAGATCAATGCTTGCAATCTTACCCTTTAAATAGTTATCCTCAGTGGGTTTTCTTTTTTATTCCTATCATCAATTATCCTTCTCCACAGTCCTCCTTCTACCTCTGATGAAGATTCATTGCACATGGTCTTATATTCCATAGAAAAATCCCAAGAAGAGAAACCAGTACATTCAGTGAATGTTTTAATTCCAAGTCCTCAATGAAACCAAAGTCTATAATACAAAAGCTTTCTTTAGTTAATGTTGTAATTTGTCTGCTGTCATTACTGGTATGTCACAGAACCAACTTTTTATTTCAGCTTGTGGGTAAGAAATTTATTTCCTAATGTCTTCCATTGTTCTCCTAGGATTAGTTTTAAAGGTAGTTATCCCAGGTATTTTAGCAAGGCATGACATCAAGACTCAGGTCGTTATCTGAAAATGAGCAAGACATCCCTTTCTGTGCTGCTGCTTACAGAAAACTGCATGTGCTTTCCTCACTCCTACCTTTACAGTACCTCTCGTTTTATCAAAATCAAGTTGTTCCTTTTCCTCTTCCCTTGTCATTTTCCCCAAAGAAACAAAAAACCAAACATCATTCAAGTCAGCTTTGCAAAGAGGACTGCAGTGACAGGAGATGGCTACCTGAGCCTTAAAAATGCATAGCTCAGTCTTAATCCTACGCTAATCCTTCATGAGGACAGGTACATTCTTTCAGATGCTAAACAGCAACATGAATTGCATTTAAAAAAAAAATCTTAAATCTCTCTCCTTGAGAGCACAGCACCCAATATTTTGCTCTGTGCCTATTTATTCAAGCAGTCAAGCATCAAGACTTTTCCCTTCTAGGAAGTAAATGCAAAATAGGAAATAAGAATAAAAGGACAGAGCTCTCATTTCCCATCTAAGACATTCTCATTCTCTGATTATGCCTTGACACATTTTTACTTAATCCTTCCTTAAAAAAAAAGTGGGGGGGGTTTACTAGTATTAGCATTTACCAGCATATACTAGTCATTGACATTATGTAGGGTTTTTTCTTAAATCAATGTGCTATATTTTACCATTAAGTTATTTTAAAGGCACATTGTCTTCCAGCTTCCCCTTTAAATCTATTTTACACCTTCAGTTTGATTTTTACAAAAAAGATAGGTCAAAAGGAAAGCAAAAAAAATCAACCCAAAAGTTCCATAACTGAAATGTGACCTTTGTAGATCACATCCTCTTTCACCAGATGCTTCATCAACATCTGTGCACCTAAGAGTATGGAAGTCTAAGACACTCTGTAGGACACATCTACTTCTACTTCTTATTCCACTATAGTAAAAATTTATTAAGACATTAGAGAAAAAAGATTATGGGAGAAATAATCTATAAAAGTTTGAGTGGTAGTATGATACAGCACATTAACATCTTTAACGCAGAAAAAAATTAATTTAGGCTAATAACAGCCTTCTTTTATTCCCTCTTTAACACCTCCCCATGACTTGAGCATCTATACATTGACATATGTAAAAATGTATGAATGTGTTGTGCCAGGGGCCTTACAGATTTTTAGTAGCTGAGTACAATAGCATCATGTTGAGAACACCTCACACCTCTTTGACATCCTTAACTGGGCACAGGTAGACAAGATTAATATTTCTCCTTTCAGCTCTTTCAGAGTCATACCGACTTAACCAACCAAAAAGTAAGTGTATTTTCATAGAACATTTATTTGATTAAAACAAAATGCAGAAAGAAATCAGGATAGTTTGAGGGGAAGAGAATTTAGAATTATCTAATTATCTTTCCTCAGTAAAGATGCTACTACATGTTCACTCAGCTCAAAATACGCAAATTTGTTAAGCATTTTTCTTTCACCTCTGTTTTTTCCTTTGAATAAGCTATAGGTACTTCTAAGAAAATAATTTGAAGATTGCTGTTGTGTGTAAGATGTACTAGAAAAGAACATGCTTTGTACATAAAATTTTAAACTCCAGATTTTCTCTAAATTCAAATTCCATTTTAAATATTTTGTATACAAGCTCTCCAGCACTGGAAGAGTGGAATAAGATATCAAATATACTTTGCATCAGCATGTGTAAAGGGAAATTTGGAAAACAGCACTCCACCTAAGACCTGCATTTATCTACCTTTGTGACCAGCGAGCCTCTAAAAACGTAGATCACTATGGCCATCAGTGGCAGAGCTGGAAAATGAAGCTTACTCACAAATGCTGAACCCTACACTTATGTCTATGCTGCACTCAATTTCACCTCTTGATGGACTGGAACATTTTTTTTCATAGGAAAACAGAGAACAAATATGAAAAAGTATTTATGAATATTTTAAAATGCTCTAAAGCAGAAACTATAATAATTTATTTTATTCTAGATTCACAGCAAAATATTTTAACAGGAAAACAATTTGTATACAAACTTGAACTGAGGCTTTCACCAATGCAAGTGGTGAGAGATGTTACTGCAAGTGAATGTTAAACCTTGGTCCGTATCATGCATGACAGCAAACTGTAGGATATCAGGAACATCTCTAATCTCAGTACTTTTCCCCATACAGTCCTCCTCGGATTTCAGACTCGTTCAGAATATAGTAAAGACTATAGTGAAGCAGAGAATATTTGATACCCATCTGATTTTGAATGAGGAAGCAAGTGTCCCTTTTATATCTTTACACAGTAGTTCTGTTTTTACTGGGCTTGAGTTACCTTACGTTGCATAAAACTTCTGACTTTGGGACTGAAATTAGAACTGCAAATTTCTGAAAACCAGGGATGCCATGTGTCTACTCCTTAAGAGTCAAGAGAAACATCAAAAGCTAGTACACTTGGCATCAAATTAAAGGTTTCAAGTACAAAGATCCAACAAAAGAAGAGTTAATCTAAGCTAAATAAAAAAAAAATAAAGCATAACCACAACCCAGGGGTTGGAAATTATTCATTAAGTCTCCAGTCCTTGATACTGCTTTGGTTTTCTTCCCTTTTGATCTTAATGTGAAACAATTTATAACAAAAATGGTATTATATTTCAGAATTTGTTTTTTAATTGTAATGCCAGCATTCATAATAATTATAATTTGCTTTTCAAACCATCTTTGAGAAAAGCATAGTAAAATTATCATAATAAATCCACTGGAGGATTAGCAAAGAATTTAGGATGCATTGAGGATTTATTGTAACACAAAACATTGAAGTGTTAATTATATTAATCTGAAATTGGGTGTTCCTCTTTTGATTAGCTGCTATACATCAGTCTGATAGTCTTAATACTTTCTAGTTAGACTAAAAAGTGAAATTGATTTCACATTACATTACTCAGTATGCCTACCAGTTTAGAAATAAAATTATGTTCTTATATATTGTAAATGATAAACTATAGACAGGTAAGCACAGTACAACTTTCTCTATTTTGCAGTGTGCATCATATTATGAAATGGATTAAGAAATGTGTGCAAGTTCTCCAATCAACATGCGAAAATTATAGGAGTTAATCTATAGCTGATGTTCCTCCTTCTAAGAAATATTTCAGTTCAAAGTGTTCAAGACATTTAATACCTGAATGAGCTTACTGATTTAAGGAACAGTAGTATTCATATGCTTGCAGCCAGCTTATGTAGACCACACACACCTTGCTGACTGCACATGCAGGACTTGCAAGTCCATGACTACTCTGAAAAAATTTATAACACATACCTAAGTGTCCTTTTCAACAGTGACATGAAAAGATACATACTTTGTTGCTCCATGTAGTCTCTATTACCAGATGATGCAATGCAAAACAATATAAGAAAGCTTTTGCTTACATGACTAATTTGTAAGACAGCAGCATTCTGTATCATTTAGACCTCAATGACCCTCAAAATGGAATTGTTTACTTGCAGCTTGCTTTTTATCACTGAACACTCAAACACAACAAGAATAATTACATGCTTTCAAAGATAAGGAGTCCTTGCTAATTCTTCATTTACCCTTACTAATAAAATCTAGCAAACCAAGCTTTATTTTGTAAATGGTTAAGCAAAAGGACAGCATAAATTTTCTTAAGAGCTATATGCAAATAAAAAACACTTACTCCATTCCAAATTAATTCACGCATACCAAACCTTACAAAGCAGGCATGAAAACTCGCACGTCTAGGCACAAAGTATTTGTACTGAGAAATGCCATCTTTCACTCGCACATCAGTATAAGTTAATAGAAATCTTTCAACAGCTTCCTCAGTTCTTTTCAGTTTTCACATACATACATAAATAACTATCCATCAATAATCCATGTATACGTAGATAAGACACAGCAGTAAAATGAAAAATTGACTCTGAAGGAGACAATTTAATTCATAGTACAAAAGATAATGCAAAACTAAAAGCAATAACTGAAACCAGTCATTCTTTTCTCTTTTTATCAAAAGCTGATTACAATCCCTTTAAGAAAACAGCATGATCTACACAGGTTCCATTGTCCTATGTAAGATATAGTAGAATTCATAGTTTGAATTAATATAGCGGGTCCATAATTCGCTTGAACATAGTATATAGGGCAGAACTGAGCAAGCATGGGAGGTATCTATAGCATCTATTAAGTCATACATAGAAAACATACTCAAAGTGTAAGTTTTTGAAGGCAAATACACATTGTCATTGCAAGACCACATACATTATTTACATTTACAACACATTTCTACACCTGATGTCATGTCATGCAATTCGTAACAAAACAAAGATAAGCTATAATCAAGTGACTTCACACAATGCATACTGATTTACAATGTTAATTTACCATATCAGCTTCTAGGCAGGTTAGTGAACACTCCTGCATTTTCCTTTCACTAATGGCATAGAATAACATGCTGACAGCATTGATTGAGAATACTTATTTTTTCCCCCTCTTTCATAAGGATATTTCATGTGACTTTTACATGACCCAACTGAGAAACGCAGTATTAAGTGAGGTATTCATTCTCTAAATACAGTAAATATGACAGGGAGAAGTAAACAATGTAATTTAGGAAGCAACATTCCCATAAGCTATCAGATTTTGCCATCAGCCTTTGAAACTCCTGTTCATCAGAGGAGAGATGAAGAAGGCAGGCAATTCCATATTCAAAATTCAATCTGTAAGTAAACAAAGGAGAATCCAAAATTTCAGATTAAGTTTTAAGTTCTATTCTCTAACTCAAAAAAGACAAATTTTCTAAGTCACTGTTACTAAATTAAGAAACCCATATGCTGTGGTTTTGTTTAGTGAGGGGGGGGCCTAAGGTGGAAGCTTCTGTAGGAAACTGCTAGAAGTCGCTCCCCTTTGTTTAGTGGACTCAGCTGGGCCTAGGGCAGACCCGCTGCTGGCCAAGGCTGAGCCGATTGGTAGCAGAATGTCCCATGATAATGCCTCTGCAATAATGTATTTAAGAAGGAGAAAACAGGAAAAAAAAAAGAGAGAAGATGTGAAGCAGCTGAGCAGGGGCAGAGGCCCAGAGGGGGAGGCACAGGCCTCACAGGCCTCACCCTCTGGCCTCTCACCAGGCAGCCGACTGGGCCCAACTCGGCCCAGCCCAGCTGCATGAAGTGGAGAGGAGATGAGATGGGATGGGTGATGTGAAAGATCCTGAGAGGTGTCTGCCAGCCTGTTGTGAAGAATGAACTTTTCTTGTGAGAGAAACAGCTGCAGACGCCAAGGTCAGTTCAGAAGGAGAGGGAGGAGTAATGTGGCTCCTGGCCAAGATTCCCCTGCAGCCTGTGGTGATGACCATGGTGGAGCAGGTTGTCCCCCTGCAGCCCATGGAGGTCCACGGAGGAGCAGAG